>CAOLHI010006655.1:0-26914 GCA_948474755.1 Ctenosaura bakeri
CAGAATAATCAAGCTTTGAAGCCCCTTGTGTATCGCAATAAGGGCTCTCTTAAGTGGCTGACCCTCTCTGAATTGTGAAGTTGCTCCATGTTTTGAGACTTGGGCAAAATTCTCAACACTCCCTGCTCCATGTGCAGAAAGATCTTCTTGGGTGTATGTTCTCTTTGTCTGCTACCTTAGCAGCAGACTTGGGCAGCAAAACTTCTACTACTTTTGATCAAGAATTCATCTAAGAGCTTTGCCTTTCGTGTGGGAATGTGGCTCTAGGTCTTTCTGTGGGTGGAACTGGACGCTGGTTCAGCTTCCCATGAGCGGTTTGCCTCCCACATGTCAGAAAAGGGAGGGGGGATGTGCTTTAGACTCTGTGCAAGTTCTGCCCCTTTTGAAGCACTGTTTGAAAGTAATCGTTGGCCTCTTCCAGTGGCTTTGGGTGAGATAACGGTGCCCATAGCAAAAGGAACACTAAGCTTATTGCCCTCAAAACATGAAGAGTGTGCAATAATTCCCAGAGGAGAGAGCAGAGGAGAGCTGGGTCTGTGAAGACATCCTGGACCAGGCGTGTTTACAGGCTTGTGGGGCTGTGTTTGTTGGTCTGTTTGCTTATTTTAGTGCTGGCCGTGTGCTCTGCCTGAGCACATGGTCTGACTAGCCAGGGGAGGAGTCAGCTGGGGGAGGAGCTTTATTAGGAGCTCCCAACGGCAAGCGCCTTCAGCGCGCGCACTTGAAGTCCTCTACTTCGATCCTCCAAGTTTATCTCTTGGCACTCGGTAGAGCACATGTAGCTTACACAGCTGAATTTCAGAAAGAAAGCCCAGTTATTCTTTCTAGAACTACGTCCTGTACTACTCTCTGTAGTTTCAAGGATGGAAGGAGAGGGAGCTGCCGCAGTCACCTGTAACACTTGTGGGATGTTCCTTTTCTTGCCACAAGATGTTCTCGGGTACACCTGCACCAAGTGCAAGCTGGTCACCTTCTTGGAGGAGTAGGTTCGCCAGCTGGAGGCACGAGTTTCTGATCTTCATCTTATTAGGGAAGGGGAGGAGTTTTTGGATAGGGCAGAGAAGACCTACCGGAAGACTGAATGCACGGAGGAGCTGCCAGATCAAGAAGTCAGCACACTGTGCCAGGAAACGGAGGCTTGGGCAAATGTCACATGGAGGACTAAAAGAACCAGGAAGGTAACAGAGACTCTTAACCTACACAATAGCTTCAAAGTACTTGGCCTTACGGACAATGAGGAGCACCACGCGGAGGGAACGGAATGTCAACAAGAAGGAATCCAACTTCGACAACAGGAATTAGATCAACGCTCCCAGCCTCAACAGAATGCCCAGGCAGTCCTAGTAGAACATACTCATCGAGGAGCCCAGGACAAGTCTCAGAGGAGGCGAGTTCTGGTTGTTGGGGACTCTTTGCTCAGAGGAACCGAAACGGCAATTTGCAAACCGGACAAGCTCAATTGAGAGGTCTGTTGTCTTCCTGGGGCCAGGATCAACCACATAACGGAGAGGCTAACCAGGATGATTAAGCCTAAGCTCACAGGATAGCCCCAGTTTAGAAGGCAAACCAACTAAACTGAGATTATTGTACATTGAAAACAGCACCCCCTTTCTCTCTGCACCCCTCCTGCTGCATCCCCTCGTTTTTCTCCAGCCACTTTTCTCGCTTCTGCAGAGGCCTGGCAGGGTGGGCCAAAGAGAACTGCAGCTCCCAGGATGCTTGGCTGGTTCTAGGAGGAGGCTCTTCTCACTGAAGACACCCCCCCCCCGCTGCCATGTCCCTGATGGCAGGGGTGTGATTCCGGAGACCAGGATCTGAATCTCCACTTGCCCATGGAAACCCACTGGGTGACCTGACAGGTCACATCCTCTCAGTCTGAGACAACGGCAAAGGGAACCCATCTTGCCAAGAAAACCCGCAGAATAGGTTCGTTGCAGGGCTGCCATAAGTCAGTTTTCCAAACTGGACATATGATGCCTGGAAAGACCTCCCCACAAGTGGCACTTGGCCCTGTGAACTCAGGAGGCAGCCGCTGAAGTAAATTGAGGACAGAAGAGGAAAGCGGGGGGAGGAGGAGGCAGACCCCCCCACCCAGGCAAGGGTGGCTGGTCCATGCCCAGAGGGGGTCCTAGGAGAGAGACGGGGGTCTTTTTCCTGGCCTGAGCCATGTGGCAGCTTCCCACCTTCAGCTCCCCAAAAAAGAGTGATTACGAGGTAGGTGGGGCTTTCAGAAACTGGAACGAGTACTTTCAGTAGGTGGTGCTGCTGTTCTTTTAACCTGTTTTTCATTCAACTGCGCTATGGTAGTCTAATATTTTAACGTATATTTACTGTATTTTAGCAGTATATATTCTTTTTATATATCACTTAAATCTGTATTTGAATACTTCTTCTTCGTGGTCTCTGTGCCTTCATACACTAGGAGCTTTAGCGCCTGCGCGGTAGCGTTCGGAAACTTCTAGAGCTTGTTCGCTTGGCGGGAACCCCTCCCCCACGCCGGTACTGCGCATGCTCCTCCCGCCGAGCAACGGTCTCTCCTTAGTTCTTTCTCGTCCGCTGTCGCGTACGGAAGGTTCTTCGGTTTGTTCCTCTGACTTTTGTGCTTGGCTTGCTGTTTCACGGTTTTTACGGACTTTGGACTGTCTCTGACCTCTCTTTCGGACTCCCCGTTCGGTTTTTGGTGATTTTGGATCTTCCCAGTTTGGCGTTTTCGTCTTATGTCCGCGCTCTTCAAAAAGTGCGTGTCCTGCGGGCGCAAAGTTGCCCTCAACGACGGCCACAAGGAGTGTCTCTTCTGTTTGGGTGAGTCCCACAACACTCGGACTTGCCCAATTTGCCGGGATTTTACTCCCCAAACTCTCCGCAACCGGTCCGCGAGACTTAAGTCTTATTGTTGGGAACAGTCTCTGCGGGCGATAGACGAGACCTCCACTTCCAAAATGGCCGACAAGAAGATGACCACGCCATCGACGGTATCGGCGGCTGCCGTTCCGTCCACCTCGTCGGTATCGGGCTCGGTACCGGCGAGAACGCCGATCTCGGCGTCACCGAGGATCCCGAAGCTGTCGGCGGCTGCCAAGTCAGCGAAAGGATCCTCGACGGCGAGGAAGGCTGAGGCTCCCCTGAAGGAGACGCCTGTTAAGAAGCGCCCTGCTCCGGATGGAGACAAGGGCAAGGAGAAGGAGAAGAAGAAGAAGAAGAAGGAGAAGAAGCGCTCCCCGGCTGGGGACGTTCAACCTCCTACTCCTCCTCCTACTCAGCAGCCTTCCAAAGGGCGAGGCGAGTCCGTCGATCTCTCGGACGATGAGATCGAGGACGTTCCCCAACAGCGCCCGGACTCGCCTGTGGCAGACCCTCCAACCCTGGTGGAGGAGCACCACCGCCCTTCCAGCCGTCGCAGGTCGGCCGACCTGCAGCAGAGAGAGACCTCTGCTTCTCCGGAGCGGCGTTCGACCTCATTCAGGTCCCGGTCCCGCTCTTCGGAGCGTCCGGTGGCCTCGCCGCCTCCTAGGGAGACTAGAGAGGAACAACCTCGCTCGTCTGCCTCCAGATACACCTCGGCGTCCTACGTGGCCAGGTACGCGAGGGAATCTGAATGGAGAGAGCGCCCGGCCTCTTATCGGTCACATTCACCATCGTACCGGGATCGGTACCATCGTGACCCGAGTCGCTGGGAGACCTTCCGGAGGTCCCGGTCACCTCGTCGACAGCGCGAATCGCGCTCGCCTAGAGGGGACGAGGCTCGGTACCATCGCCACCGAAGCCGATCTCCGTCGGACCGCCGCTCCTTCAGCCGCTCTCCCTCTCCTCGATATCATAGGGCGAGGGAGCCTTCACCTCGATATCGGGCGATATCGCCACCTCCTAGGGTCACTGCAACGGCGACGCGCCCTACGGAGTCGGTGGTGACTGAGCGGGCTAAGACAACGTCAGCCTGCCAGACTACCCCTGTCACCACTAAGAAGGTGAAGTCCGTGGTCAGCCAGCCCAAGCGTGACGCTGCCACTACCACCGTCCCGGCTGCGGAGAAGCCTAGGAAGGCAACACCTGTGGCGACTGCGAAGGAGCCGGAAAGCGAGCGGCGAGAGGACTCACCGAGCTCGGAGTCGTACGACTCGAGTGCGGAGTCAGAGGTGTCTGAGGCGGCCTCCCAGGAGTCTCCTCCGCTGGGATTCGGGGATCCGATCCCAGATTCTGCTCCAGAGGACGTCCACCAGTTCTCTGCTATGCTGCTCCGCATGGCCACTACCCTCGGCCTTAAGATCGCCGATGCGGAGCCGGAGGACGACGATCCAGCCTTCTCCGTCTTCGAGGAGAAGCAACCTGCCACGGCCCCGCTGCCTCTCCTGCCCCGGATATCCAGACTGGTGAAGGCTGCCTGGGATAGGCCGGCCTCGGCGCAGCCGATACCGCAGCGGTTGGAACACCTCTACAGGGTGCAGAAGGATAACACCGGTTATCTCTTCAACCACCCTGTACCGAACTCTGTGGTGGTCGAGTCGGCACAGACGAAAGGCTCCGGCAGGCAGCACACCACCCCGCCGGATGAGCAGGTTGGACGCCTATGCAAGACGGTTCTATTCCGCCGCCTCCTTGCAGATCAGGCTGTCCAACACTCAGGCTTGCCTCGCGGCATACCTGAAAAAGGTGCTTCAACCGGCGATGGAGGCGGTACCGGAGGACATCCGCCAAGCCTCCTCGGTGATATTCAACGAGGCCATCGCCATCGCTCGGCAGCAGATGGCCTCCTCCAGGCACGCAGTGGAGATTGCCTCCCGGGTCATGGCGGGATCCATCGGCCTGCGCCGCCATGCTTGGCTGCGGCCGGCCGACATCCAGGAGGACACCAGAAGGAGAATTGAAGATCTCCCCTTCGACGGTGAGGGCCTATTCAATTCGTCCACCGACGAAGCGTTGGACAATCTCGTGAAGGCGAGGTTAACCGCCAAGAAAATCGGGCTACAGCCGGCCACGCAAGCCCGCAGGACCTCCGCCTTCCGCCCATCCTGGCGACGATCTTCCACTTCGTCGTTCCAGCGTTCGGCCCAGTCTGGACAGTCGAGACCGTCCTCCGGCTCGTCGGCCAGACGCACGGTTAGACAACGCCCGGCTTCGTCCAAGAAGTCCTCCTCCGAGACAAAGTCTCGGTTTTGACGTGCCTTGCAGGACCTACCAATACCCACTCTTCAGCCTACCATCTGCACTCGGAGACCGACCGACTCTAGCTCGACACCTCGCGGAGTGGCAACATGTCACTACGGACTCTTGGGTGCTTTCCATCGTCCGTCTTGGCTACGCCATCGAGTTTCACGATATTCCGCCTCGAGGCGCTTCTACTCCACCCCGTCGAGTCCGGCCCTCCTGGAAGAGATCCAGTCCCTCCTCCAGAAAGGGGCGATCGAGCGGCTCCCGCAAGAAGCCAAGACCACCAGCTTCTTCTCCAGGTACTTCACGGTACCGAAAGCCGACGGCACCCTCCGGCCGATCCTAGACCTCAGAGGGGTGAACTACTACAAGAGGTTCAAGATGGTCACGATACCGTCGATCCTGCCCTTCCTACATTGAGGGGACTGGTTCGCCTCCATCGATCTCCGAGACGCATACTTCCACATCGCCATTCACCCGCAGCACAGACGGTACCTCCGCTTCGCAGTCGACGATATCTGCTACCAGTACAAGGTGCTGCCGTTCGGACTCTCGACTGCCCCAAGGGTCTTCACCAAGTGCATGGCCCCGGTGGTATCCTTCCTGCGGACGAAGGGCGCTTCCGTCTTCCCTTACCTCGACGATTGGCTGTTGGTGGCGTCCTGCAAACAGAGACTTTACCACGACGTCCACATGACGTTGTCACTCCTAACCCGCCTTGGTCTACGGGTGAACCCGAAGAAGTCCCACCTCGAGCCGGCGAGGATCTTGGACTTCATCGGGGCGACGCTCGACTCGACCTCCGCCAGGGCGTACCTACCAGAGTCTCGAGCACAAACCCTGATCCGGGCCGCCGCTCACGCTCGTACGGCCCCGACGTTATCTGCGAGAAGCGTCCAGCAGCTCTTGGGCTACATGGCTGCGACGACCGCTGTGACATATCTCGCCAGGCTGAGAGCAAGACCTCTTCAACACTGGTTCGTCCGCATATTCGATCCCCTGCGAGACGAACAGACACTCCGACTGCAGCTGCCGGAAGACGTCCGCTCATCCCTCCGATGGTGGCAGTCGCGACGCAATCTGATCTCAGGGATGCCTTTCCAACAGCCGACACCGAAGGTGACGGTAACGACCGACGCCTCCCTGTATGGATGGGGTGCCCACTGCGGCGATCTCAGAGTCCGCGACAGATGGACCGACGACGAGACCGCTCTCCATATCAACGCGCTGGAGCTGCTCACCGTCTGGAAAGCCCTACGGGCGTTCCGCCACGCCGTGGCGGGGCGCACGGTCCTGATCTGACGGACAACACCACCGCCGTCTGCTACATCAACAGACAAGGTGGGACTCATTCCACGACCCTGCTCCACATCGCGCTCAACCTGTGGGAATGGTGCATTCGCCTGCACACGCATCCCGTGGCGGTTCACCTGGCCGGGCAGGAGAACACCACGGCAGACGCCCTCAGCAGGGACACCTCATCCCATCACGAATGGTCCCTCTCCGAAGAGGCACTCAGACTGATTCGAGACCGCTGGGGCGAACCATCCATCGACCTCTTCGCGACCAGGGAAAATGCGAAGTGTCGCCGATTCTGCTCCAGAGCGGGCCACGATCGCGCCTCCATCGGGGACGCTTTCCAGTTTCCGTGGACCGGGGAACTCCTCTACGCGTTCCCGCCGTTCCCGCTGCTCGGCCGGACGATATCGAAGATCCTCGCCGACCGAGCCGACCCGATCCTGGTAGCCCCATACTGGCCGAGGCAACACTGGTTCGCACCACTGCTACAAGCTGCACGAAAAGACCTGCTCCGGTTGCCACCGACACCGGACCTGCTCTCCCACTCCGGCGGCCGAGTCCTCCATCCGGACCTGCCACGCCTGGTCCTCCATGCCTGGAGGATATCGCACTAGACGATCCCGTGCTCGGTACCGTCCTCGTTGCGGCCAGGAAGGAATCCACCCGTCGCAACTATCAATATAAATGGCGACGCTTCCTGACCTTCGCTAACGAGAGGAGTGAGCCGGTATCGCCTGCGGGGCTCTCTACCGTCCTGCACTTCCTCCTGCACCTCCGGCAACAGGGTCTGGCGTTTCCATCCCTGAAGGTGTATCTCTCCGCGATCGTGGCATACCAACCGCCACGATCTGCTGCCTCGGCCTTCTTCAGGAACGATACCGTTAAGCGGTTCCTGAAAGGACTTCATCATCTCTACCCGCCGGTATCGCCGCCGCTACCGCTGTGGTCCCTCTCGCTGGTGCTCTCGCAGCTGACGAAGCCGCCCTTCGAGCCGATGGCGACCTCGGATGACAGGCTCCTGACCATGAAGACTGCCTTCCTGGTAGCGGTGACCTCGGCGAGGCGAGCGGGTGAGATCACAGCTCTTCGATCCGATGAGCCCTTCACGGTCTTCCACAGAGACAAGGTGGTCCTGCGACCTGACATCTCGTTCCTGCCTAAGGTGGTGTCCAGTTTCCATCTCAACCAGGACATCATCCTGCCTGCCTTCTTCCCGAACCCGACGACACTGTTGGAGCGGTCCCTCCACTCCCTGGACGTGCGTCGGGCCTTGACCTTCTACAAGGACAGGACTGCTTCCTTCCGACAGACGCCGCATCTCTTCGTTTGCTATGGGCGATGTCGGAAGGGCCTCAAAGTGTCCACCCAGCGCTTCTCCAAGTGGGTGGTACGGACTATTCAACTGGCGTATGAGCTCGCGAGGAAGCCTCCGCCAGTCCTGCTTCGAGCCCACTCCACCAGAGCTGTGGCTACTTCTGCGGCCCTCCTACGAGGAGTTGACCTGCATGAACTCTGCCGTGTGGCGACCTGGTCCCAACCATCGACCTTCGTGCGCCACTACAGGCTCGACTGCCGGTCGCGCAGAGATGCCCGGTTTGGACGTGAGGTGCTGGCTTCCGTGCCTGACCCGCCGTCCGACCGGTAAGCTACACAGTCTCCTAGTGTATGAAGGCACAGAGACCACGAAGAAGAAGAACAGGTTGCTTACCTGTAACTGTGGTTCTTCGAGTGGTCATCTGTGCCATCATACACACCCGCCCCCCCTCCCCTCTTTCTCAGGTCCCTGTAGGTTCTACGGCGGACGACAGAACTGAGGAGAGACCGTTGCTCGGTGGGAGGAGCATGCGCAGTACCGGCGTGGGGGAGGGGTTCCCGCCAAGCGAACAAGCTCTAGAAGTTTCCGAACGCTACCGCGCAGGCGCTAAAGCTCCTAGTGTATGATGGCACAGATGACCACTCGAAGAACCACAGTTACAGGTAAGCAACCTGTTCTTATATATGATGACCTATATTTGAAAATCTGTATTTGCAGACCTATATGTGTGCGGGGAAGAAGCGAATCACCTCCTGCCCCAGTTCCTCCAAGGGCTGAAAGAACAGAGCTGTGCTCCTTAGAGAACCCGGTGAGGCTTCCTCCCCTCATTCCACCACTTTCTCCACCAGATTTAAGGTTCTCCTGAACCTCTGCGGCCACCATACGCGACGACGTCTTCAAACTCACTGCTACCACCAAGGGTGAGGGAGGGCAGGGCTTCCGTAACCCCCACTTCTGCCACCCATGCAAGCACCTCCTCCACTCCCACGGCTGTTTCCAAAAAACGTGGGAACCTGGTACATGTCCTCAAGGTTCCCCTCTGGGAGGATGTCATGCAACGTCTATCCCCACCAGACAGCAACCCCCCCGATCCGCTGCTGCAACCCTAGACCTCATGTCTGAACCCAATCTTTATACATACAGCATTTACAATACACAAAAGCAGCACTCTACTAGCAAAACCTGAACATGACAAAATGTATTAGTAATATATTTAACACTAATATTTCACTCTCACTCACCCACTTCTCTTACCTAATTCAGACTCTTGAACCCCACTCCTGAATTCCTAAACCTTGACTGTCTTAACCCTCATCCACACTCACTCACTCACCCACACTCCACTCCAACCCCTCGACGCCCACCGCCAACCACGAGGCTCCTTTGAATCCCGTCCTGCGTTCCACCCATCGCCTCTCTCTCAACATTCGGTTCACTCCCTCCTCCCACCGGCCCCTTCCTCGATTGCCTCTGTTACACGGGAGAGACAGAATCAAAATGCCTCAACATCTAAGACAAACTTAACAACATTTTTCACCCAGACAATATTTGATAGTATTCATGCAGAGTTCATTCAAATGAGAGAGTGGGTCTCCTACAAATGGTTGCATTAGCATTCCCCCTCCCCCATGCAACCACAAAAAACAAAAAATAATTCCTAACAATTATTTTCTTTGTGTACTTGTTAAATTATGAAAAAATACACTTAACAACATAATACAATTAACGCTTTAGTATAAGTATAAAATCTAGAAACAAGTCCTTCAATCCCCTTTTGAATTCTTCTGGTGGCTCCTACGGTCCTTTTGAACGGCATCTGTGAATTTAACAGGGATCCCTCCCGTTCTCCTAAAAAAGACCCCGGAGCCCCGGCTCCCCCCCTTGGGGAGGAAAACTGTCTACTCAAATTCCTACACACAGCATAACTAAACATATTTACCATATTGTTTAACAACTCCAAAAAATTTAAAAAGAGTTTTAAAACAAAATTTTAAAAATCCATTTTTAACTTCTAAAAGAGGAACAACTTGCTGTCTTCCAAACAATGGATGTTTTCCACACACAAAGATATTATAGCATCACAGCATTAAAATAGACCACAAGAGTCATGGGGTAAGCCCTGTCAGGCAGGAATATAAAATTATTATATAATATAAATATAATAGCATCAAAGATTCCCTTTGACAGATGGCCATCCAGCCTTTCTTTAAGAACTTCAAAAGAAAGACTCCACCACACTCGGAGGCAGAATATTCCACTGTCAGACTGCTCTTACCATCACAAAGTTCTTCCAAAGGTTTAAAAATGGATTTCTTTTACCAGAGTTTGAAGCCAATGCTCCATCACGTCCTAATCTCTGGAGCAGCAGAAAACAAATTTGCTCCATCCACAAAAACATCCCTTCAAAGAGTTAAACATACTTCTCATGCTGCCTCTTAACCTTCTCCAGGTTACCCCCATTTCCCCAGCCACTCCCCAAAAGGCCCATAGTTTCCAGAACTTTGACTTCCTCTGACATCCTCCAGTTGTCAATCCTTCCTAACGTGGTGCCCAGAACTGGACACAATTCCAGGTGGAGGCAGCATATTCCACTGTCAGACTGCTCTTACCATCAGAAATTATTCCTAAAGTTTAAATGGAATTTCTTTTACCAAATTTTGAACCCAAATTTTCATTCCTAATCTCTGGAGCAGCAAAAAAAAAATTGCCCATCCAGCATATAACATCCCTTAAAAGATGCCTCATGTGCCTCTTAACCCTTTTCCCCCTTAAGGCCCCCATTACCTGAGCCACCTCCAAAGGGCATAGTTTCGGGGAATTTTGACCATTTTGGTTGCCCTCCTGTGGACATCCTCTAGCTTGTCGAACCTTCCTAAACTGTGGTGCCCAGAACTGGACACAGTATTCCAGGTGGGTCGGGCCCAAAAGCAGTCTAGAGTGATACTATCACTCCCCTGGTGCTAGATACTCTACTCTTTTTCATGCAGCTCAGAATTGCTTTTGGCTTTTTACTGCCGCATCACACTGCTGACTCATATTCAACTTGTGGTCTACCAAACCCCAATTCCTTTATATGTACTATAGTCAAGCCAGATGCTTTTTGGTTTTTTCACATCTTCTGCCCAAGTGTACTACCTTACACTGCTTCCTGTTGAAATCCATTTGGTTAATTTTAGCTCAGCTCTCTAATCTGTCAAATCTTTTAAAATTCTGATCCTGTCCAATCATCTGAAATTTTAAGAATGCCCGTGGAAATTATGCTTCGAAATCTCTAACATAAAACATCGTAAAAACTCTCAGTGTATCACTATTTTATTTAGCTAATATTCTGTTATGACAAAAAATTATTTTCATATTCCATCTTTTATGGTTTCTCTCCTGTGTGAGTTCTTTGATGGGAATTTAAATTTTGACAGGGGAAAAGTTCTTTCCAATGACATTTAAATGGCTTCTACCATGTGGGTCCTTTGATGGAATGAACTATCACTCCGACTGAAGCCTTTCCACATTCCATGCATTTATAGGGCTTCTCCCCTGTGTGGGTCCTTTAGGGGAACCCAAAGGTTCATTTTACTGAAGCTCTTTCCACATTCCATGCACTTGTAGGGCTTCTCCCCTGTGTGGGTCCTTTGATGGGAATGGATGCCCACTCTGACTGAAGTCTTTTCACAGTTATGATTTATACGGCTTCTCTCCTGTGTGGGTCCTTTGATGGTGACGAGATTTTGCACTCACACTGAAGCTCTTTCCACATTCCATGCATTTATGTGGCTTCTCACCTGTGTGGGTCCTTTGATGGTGACGAATTTCCACTCTGACTGAAGTCTTTCCACATTCCATGCATTTAAAGGCCCTCCCCTGTGTGGGTCCTTTAGGGGAACGAAACTTCCACTCTCACTGAAGCTCTTTCCACTTTCCCATGCACTTATAGGGCTTCTCCCCTGTGTGGGTCCTTTAGGGAAAAAGAGATGTCCACTCTGACTAAGCTCCTTCCACTTTCCATGCATTATAGGGCTTCTCCCCTGTGTGGGTCCTTTGATAAAACGAAATTTCTACTCTCACTGAAGCTTTTCCACATTCCATGATTTATAGGGCTTCTCCCCTGTGGGGGCCCTTTAGGGGAACGCAGATGTCCACTCTCACTGAAGCTCTTTCCACATTCTATGATTTATAGGGCTCCTCCCCTGTAGGGTTTTCCCTTTGATGTACATGTAAATTGCCACTATGAGAGAAAGTCTTTCCCTTTTTCATGCACTTATAGGGCTTCTCCCCTGTGTGGGTCCTTTGAGGGGAACCAAATTCCATTCACAAGCTCTTTCCACATTCCATGCTTTTATAGGGCTTCTCCTCTGTGTGGGTCCTTTGGGGGGAACGCAAATTTCCACTGTTACTGAAGCTCTTTTCACATTCAATGCACTCATAGGGCTTCTCCCCTGTGGGGTCCTTTGATGGAAATGAAATCCACTCTACTAAGCTTTTCCCACATTCCTTGCATTTATAGGGCTTCCCCTTTGTGTGGGTCCTTTGATGGGAATGCAGATGTCCACTCTCACTGAAGCTTTTTCCCCACATTCCATGCATTTATACGGTTTTCCCCCCAGAGTTTTATGTACATGTAAATTGTCACAACGAAAAAAAGTCTTTCCACATTCAATGCATTTATAGGGCTTCTCCCCTCTGTGGGTCCTTTGATGGAACGAGATGTCCACTCTGATGGAAGCACTTTCCACATTCCATACACTTATAGGGCTCCTCCCCGATGAGTCCTTTGATGTACATGTAAACTGCTACTATGAGAAAAGCTTTCCAATTAATGCAAAAAGGGGTTTTTGTGGGGTCCTTTGAGGGAACAACGTCCACTCCAAATAAAGCTCTTTCCGCTTTCCTCATTATAGGGCTTCTCCCCTGTGAGGATCCTTTGGGGGGAAATGCAAATTTCCACTGTTACTAAGCCTTTCCACACTCTTCTTTTATAGGGCTTCTCCCCTTTATGGGTTCGGGGATATAAATTTTAAATTAAAATATTCCATTTTTTCCTTGCTGATTCAAATATGATCTCAGAATTTCAGAAATAGGAACTCCTTGAACTTCAGAAGATTTTTTCATGTCATACTTAGGGAAAGCCTAGATTGAAGCTGCCATGAATTTTTCTTGGCAAGATTTGTTAAAAGGCCCCTGTTTCGGGAAAAAAGAGGAAAATATCATGAGGAGCTTACTGCAGAAACATCAAGCATCAAGACCAAGAACCCAGAGCCTTTGGCCAGGAGAGAGACTGGCCCAACGGGGAAGAGCTCACTGCCTGGAAAAATTCTTTTAACCCACCCCCAAATTTTAAGAGAAATCCCTACTAGAATACAGGATGTCCTGCTTGTGAGATTTTGCACTGAAAAATGTTAACAGTCTAATCCAACATTTGTAAAGGAAGAAATTGTGAAATATGGCCAGCAGAGTAGGTAGCACATATTCACAAACCATTTCCTTTCATTTTCCCCTCCTTACTAACATCTCACCTCAGAGGAATGCCAGTCTCCATGGAGAGCACTAGAGGAAATCAGGACACAGGAGTCCTCCCAATCTGGGGGCCCCAAAGGGCCCGAAACCCCATGTGCCCAGGCTTGGAAAAAGAAGATTCCTTGCTTTATGTGAATCTTTTAATCTCTCCCAGGTCAGAAAGAATCTTTCCTGCCCCCTTTTTACCCCTCCGCCCTCCCTGCCTAAGTTTCTAAAACAAACCACACTGGAGATACTGATGGCACAGAAGGAACAGCGTGGACCACCGCTTCCCTTACCCAGACGTATTCTCCTATTGATGAACCGAAATCACCTTCCCTTCTTGAGCTGCTGCATCACATTTTTGTCTCATCTTCAGTTTGTGGAAAGATCCTAGATCTCTTTCTCATATTTATCATGGAAGCCAGGTGTCCCATCTTTTATCTGTTGTTTTGTTTATTCTGTCCAAGTTTAGTACCTTACATTTCTCCCTGTTGAAATCCATTTTGTTAGTTTTGCCCCTGATCTCTAATTCGTGAAGGTCATTTTAAATTTACCCTGTCCTTTGGCATGTTAATTACCCCTCCTAATCGGGGGGATCCGGGCGTCCGACTGTCAGAAACCAAGAGCAGGACAGCAATATGTAGAAGGGCTGCCACCATCTTTTTCAAAGCAATCAGTAAAAGAAATGTGAAACTAGGCTTATCAATGCACAAAGCACCTAAAAATTAAGTTTGATCACACAAAATAAAAAGAAACGGGGAAAATTTTACTCTGTGAACTTCTAACCAGTGTCAGAAATAAAAATCCGCAAAAAGCATAAGAAAGAAGGAGAGAGCTGTGATAGAAGCAGCAAAAAAAAAAAAAATTAAATGACGGGGAGAATTTTTAACGGGAGTTACAATACATGAAGTAGATACAAGGAAAGTGAATATTAATCAGTAATAAGGAAGTTTATTAGTGACTGAGGTTAGGCTGCAAGCAACAAGTAAGGAATTAAGAGAAATAAATGTGTGAACTAAATTAAATAAAAAATTGTGAATTAAAATGGCCCCCCATAATAGCCCCCACCCCATAAAGAAACATAAGCCTGGTTAGAGCCAAATATACCCCATCCACTCCCCACAGTCAGCTAGAAATATATCTTCCCCTCTGGAAAGCCCCCCAAAAATCTCAGCCCAGGGAGACACCGGGGGGGGTCTCACAGCTGCCTCTTTGGTGGGGGGGACCCTTTCCCTTTTTTTCAGCCTCCCCCCTCATAAGCCCCCTTCCCAGCCTCCCTCTTTCCATTAGAAACTTCAGCCCCCCCCCCTACAAAGCCAGGGCCCCAAAAAGGGGAAAATTTCCAGCTTTTTCTCCCATTTAAAAGGCATTTTGGGGATCTCCCCTTTTTTTCCCCTTTTTTAAATCCTTTTTCCTCCCTCCCCCTCTTCCCCACCAAGGAAATTAAAAGGGCACCCACCCACCTTCTTCTTCTGGAAAAAGGGGACAGAGTTTGGTTTTTCCCTTTTCCCCATATTAACATTTCCCCTCTCTCTAGGAAGCTGAGTTGAGTTCAGTTGGTCTCTCTCTCTCCATTCCCCAGCTCTTCCGTCTGCATTTTGGCAGGACCAGGGAAAGAGGACCCAGGCAGAACCACTTGGACCAGAGAAATAAATGTCTACTTGGCCCCCAAGCTTCAGGATCCCAACAGAAGAACCTTCTCTTGCTGTTGGGTGTTCCGGTTGCCTTCAACCTAGGGTGCCCCCTACACTGAGAGACCCCCAAGAGACCCTCTGCTTAACAGGCTCCACCAGGTCTTGCCAGCTCAGCCTTTGGGCTCCCATCCACTTACACTGGCTCTTTTCCCCTTTTCCTGCCGCCTCCCCCTTTTTTGACCATCATCAGCATCTCTTCCACAGAGTCATCTCATCCCACAAAGCGACCAAAAAGAAGCCTAAAAGTTACTTGGTCTTCTAGGAGAAGTTCAGGTTTAACTAATTTTTTTTTTGGTGGTCCATGGCAGACTGTAGAAATATGTGCATGTTAGTACTTTCCGCAGGCGTGCACAGGCCCGAAAAGGGAGAGCCTGGTCTCCAAATGTAGGGAGGGGGAAAGCCTCTCTTTAATTATCCTCCATGGAAAAATGCAGGACGGATGCCCTTGGAAAGGTTCAGGGCACCCTCTTACTATTATTATTATTATTACGGTAAAGATTCATTTGTGTCCCGCTCTGAAGCACCAGAAAACAAGCTGGTTTCTTTTCCCTGTTTTGTTCAGGGAGCTGTAGGTGGGAAAAAAGGTATCTCCCAAGAGGCGTTCCCCCACGTGGGGACACCAGAAGCTCTTTCTTCCTCCTGCCTATGAGAAGTGAGTGGGAGCAGCAACCCAAACACTCAGGATGTTCCTCCTGGGAAAATTCAGAGGACACAGGTTGGGGCCAAAACATCAAGAGGGGGGAAAATTCATTCTAAATGGGGGGCATTAAGAGTTGCTAAGAGGATCCTGTGGGGTATTTTCAGGACATCCAAGGGATCACCTTAAGGGCCCTGCCTCACGGCCGAGGGAGACCAGTTGGAGCCCAGAGAGGGGAAGGGAGGTTCGTTTACAGGGGGGTATTGTTAGCTCTGGATAACCTATTTGCTGAAGATGCTGGCCCCTTATTTTACCACTCAGGGAGTTTTTCTTTCTAAATTGCATAAACTTACGAGCTTTGGCAGTCTGTTTTTGGGACCTCAGCTTCCTTTCCTCCCCTTCCCGCCCCCCCCTTTCCCTTTAAACCCATCCCCTTTCAGATGAGAAGAAAAAGAGGATTCCCGGCAAAAACAGGGGGGAGGGAAAGGGGCGTTGTGGGTTTTTGGATGAGATCCCGTGGGGGCATTAGGCTCCCAGCCCAACCTCCCCATGGGCTGTTGTGAAGGAAAAAAGGGGGGTTACCATTCCCTCTTCCCAGGACCCCAGGCAGAACAGCCCCCCCCCCCCCCCGTCCAGCGTGTTCAGAGGAGGGCAAAAAAAATGGTGGAGGGCCTGGAAGCCATGAAACCCCAGGGGGCAGCTTAGGCAGCCGGATGTTCACCTGTAGGACCTGGCACTCCAGGATAAACTCAGTCTGAACCAGAGGACTTCAAAGCCATGGGGCCTGCTGCACCAGCAGAGCCCACCCCAGAGGCTGCCGGGAGCCCGCTGCACAGCCCACCCCAGAGGCTGCCCGGACAAAAGCCCTGGCCCCAGAGCCCCAGCAATGGAACCAGGGGTGCCTTAGACCCAGAGATTCAAAAGCAGGTGCCTACTTACCAGCAGCATCAGGAGCAAAAAGTGCTCTCAGAAAGGGCAGAGCGTTTAAAAAGGAAAAACCAAAAATAAATAGATGAGGAGCACCTGGGTGAGGGCCTGCTTAAAAAAGCACTCACTCAGCCTTGGGTCTTTGTCGGGACAACTGTCCATTTTGGGTGTGCCTGCTGGGATCGGGGACCCTTGCCTTGCTTCCTAAAAACTGCCCCCCGGTTGAGGAACAAACTTTGTGGTACGTGGACTTGTTTGCTGTTTTGCCTGGCTGTGACATAACAGCCAGGGAATATCTTTGCTGCAAAAGTCTCTCTAGTTTACTGCTGCCATCCACCCACTGCTGAAGTAAAACCCTTTGATTTATTGCCTGTCTGCCTTATCTGGGAAAAAATTATTAGCCAGCCTTGGCTGCCTGCCACACCTCGGCATTGACATAGTCATGTTTAAATATTTGAAGGGATGTCATGTAGAGGAGGGAGCAGGCTTGTTTTTACCGCTCCAGAGACTAGGACGAGGAGCAATGGATTCAAGCTGCAGGAAAGGAGATTCCACCTGAACCTCAAAAAGAACTTCCTGATGTCAGAGCTGCTGGGAGAGAAACTGCTGCTGCCTCCATGGCATGTGGTGGGGTCCCTCCTTCTTTAGGTTTTAAAAAGAGGCTGAGGGCCATCTGTGGGGAGGCTTTGATGGGTGTTCCTGTGTGGCAGAAGGGGGTTGGGCTGATGGCCCCTGGGTCTCTTCCAAATCTAGGATTCTGTGATTCCTCATCATGTCAGTTTTAATTCTACTAACCGTCTCCTATATTACATTCTTACTTTGCAAAGCCTTTTAAAAACGAAGGCCCTCCCCGAAACCGCATAGGTAATGCAGGACTTCCCACTAACACAGACTAGCCCCTTTTTCAAAATCTCCAAAAAGGAGATCCCACCAACTCTCTAGCTAACGGACGCTATTGCTGAACCCTCTTTCTGTCAAGAAGTTCCTCCTAATCTTCAATCAAAATCCATCCGCTTGAAATTTGAAACCATTGAACTACCCTCCAAAAGAACAGAGAAAAAGCCCGCGTACTCCCCCCCTGTGGAGCCCTTATGTATTTAACGAGGGCGATCTTGTCCTGACCAGCACAGACTGCAGGGGGACTATTACAGCCCCCAGCTTGGAAAAATGCTTCTATTAATGCAGCCTAAGATAGCATGAATGTTTTTGCTGGCATCACAGGGCTGGCTTATGTTCAACTTATTACCATAATTTCCCACATCCTTTTCACATGAAGTACTGCTGACCAATCCAAACCTATATTTCACATTTTGTTTTTGTGGCCTAAATGTAAGCTTGGTATTTGGCCCCGTTGAATTTCATTTTATTAATTAACCCCGTTTTTGACTTCATCAAGATGTTTTTAAATTTCCCTTTTCCCATCTTCCAATGTATTAGCACCCCCCTCCCCTTCCCAGTTAACTGAGTGTGAACTATTTGGGGATTTTGAACTCAGTCTGTAGCAAAAAGAAAGCCAAGGAGAAACGGGGAGAAAGAGAGGAAGTCAGACACTTTGAAAAGAGATGAAAAAGTCGGGAACGGAGCATTAATCAGGACTGCCCTGCCAAACGGAGAGAGCTGGGGGGTGTTACCCCCCTCTTTTTTTGTAGCTTCCCAAAGGGAGCCCACTGCCTATGGAACTGGGGAATCTTGCTTTGGGAAAAAAGGTACACCTCTGGCTGCATACCTGATTCTCTGAGACTGTTGGTGAAGTTTGTACATTATGAATGTTTCTTCCACAGATATACAGAAAGTAAGATAAATACATAAAAACCGAGAAATAGGGATTTTTAAAAATCCAGATCTTTTTTTCCCCAAAATTTTTCCCCCAAAGCCCAAAAGGAGATGCTGTGGGGGGAGTGTTAAATCACAAGAGTCTCCAGAAGTTCGTGGTTCAAACGTTTTTTGCCGTTTGGAACAACGGGCCACAGAAGGAGGGGAAGACCCCCCTTGCACTCGAGTAAGTTACAAAAAGGAAGAACTCTACAAGCTTCTCACCTGCCAGATGAGCTCAAGTTGGCCCAGCGGATCCCAGTGTGCGTGGGGGAAAAGGAGCCACCCAGAAAGGACACGTTCTTTTATCCTCTACTGCGGCTCCGCAGACAGCCTTCTGGCTGGATAGCTGACCCCGCTCCTCTGAGAGGAAATTACACGGCTACCTCCTCCATGTAGACCAGGAGCTGAAAGGGAGAAAACCCAAATTTTAACCCAAAAATTTTCCCCCCTTTTATTCCCCACACATGCAAAGCTAATCCTACACAAAACGCCATTGCTCTCAGTTTTAAGGAGGGCAACCAGAGTGAACTAAGTGCTGTTGTGCTTCTGGGGTGGGGAAAAGGAAAAACCCCGCCTTTTCCCCTCTTTCTCCCGGGTTTAACTTGTAGACGTTGCCACTTGTTTTTAGAGAGGCCATCAGGGTGTGGTCCAGGGGGTGTAGGTCGGCCCCAAGGCTGGATTGGTGGCCCAGCCCCTCCCCGACTGTCAGGGTGTTTCTCCAGGAGAATTCCCTTACCCCCCATTAACAGGTTGCAGGGACCCACGGGAATTCAGACCCCCCAAAATTTTCCTTTGTCACAAAACCAGAAAGAATTTTTTTTAACATCCAGTTTCTTTGCTCTGTCTTCTTTTTCAGGAAGTCTGTCCGGCCCACGGGACGGTTTAGGGGAGAAAATTGCCATCCAGAACCCATAAATTGCCCACCTCCATGAAAAAAAATCTTTTCCAACCTCCATTTTTTTCCCCCTTTACCATCTCTTCACTTCACTTTTTTCCCCATTAACTTATTCATCTAATCTGCCTTTTCCCCCCCGTCCTGAGACTCAAGGTGGATTACAAAAAAGCAGTCCTAAATTTAGGAGTCTGTTGGAATAGAAAAGGATAATAATGGATATAATGGAGAACAAGTTGGGTTGCGCATGAGCCGGGAGAAGATTTAGATGCCTTCATTTCCCCCAACCCTAAATAAAAAAAAAACCCTTCTCATCCCTTATGTAATTTAATTGAATGGAGCGAGTGCCGTGAAAGCTAGGCAAGCAAAGGAACTTCTATCTTTATTGGACTAAAAGGGCATCACAAAGCTAAACTCGCCAATCGTATCGCTGTGAATGTAGCCAGGCAGAAATGGCAAGTGAATCAGAAGAGGTGAGCTTGCAGGTGAAAACTGAGATGTCTGGATTAAATAATAAAATGGATAATAGAGAACAAGTTGGATAAACTTTTGTTTACTTTCCAGAATTTTTTTACTGTTCAGCAACTTTGTAAAGATTTCAGAAAATTAACAGAAAAGAAGTGATGCGTGGAGGAGCCCAAAAGAACATAAAGAGATTTCTCAATTCAAAAAAAATCTGGCTGTCCTTGGAAAGAAGTGGCCAGGGAGGATGGGCAGCGGAGAAGAAATCTGAAGCCTATCAACTTTCCAAAAATATTAGGTCAACAGAGCTAACTGAGACTTTAACATCTTGGTGGAAGGATTATGGAATAAATCGACAACCTGATGATATACAGCGAGCGCACTGCGGCTTTGGATAAATTTTGACATCACTAAAGACCTTGTTTCCAAACACTAGAGCTGTACCTAACTTAGAGTTTAAGGGGCCAAAAGTGAAATATTCTCTACATATCCCTGGAGACAAAAAAACAAACAAACAAACAGAGAGAACATTTGAGACCAATAACAATTTTTTGAATAGGCTGGCCAGAAGTTTACATGGGGGGTTTTCCCACAGCAATAATTGTATTTAAATTGTACTGTGAGCCAGAAACTTGGAAGAAGGGCAGGAGCTGTTGGACCAGCTGGGATTGCAAAGGAACCAAGAAAGGGAAAAAAAAAAGAAAACGCCATTAAAAAATGCCAATTAAAAAAACATTACGTTTTGAATGTGGAATAACTAAATGCTGAAGAACTGGAAAACCCTAAATAGTTGAAAATGTGGGACACCATTAGGAGTATTTAGTCAAAAGAATAAAAGGGATAAATAGTTTGGAAACGGATAGAATTTTGTATTATAGGGTGAAACAGTTTGGAATACTGATAATGGTGAACAGATGATGGATTATAAAGGTTTATTTAATTGGGATTTTTGTTTTAGGGAGGGGAAGGGATAGATGGATATGATTGGATTTAATATGATTATGTCTTGTAGGATATTTAAATAATATATGGCATTAGGTCCTGAGTATTAATTTACTAGGGAAGATTGGAGGGGGAGGTCAATTGAATGCTCCAATAAGTAGTGAAGAAGTTGAAAAAGTAATTGATGGTCTGAAAAGGGTTAAATCTCCCGGCCCAGATGGTTTTACTAGCAGTTTCTAAAAAACATTTTAAAAAGCACTGATTTATTACACGACTAAAATATTTAATGAAATAATATGTACAAAGACAATACCAAAAACCTGGAAATTAGCAGAAATAAGCCTAATTTTGAAGCCCAGTAAGGATCTAGCAAATCCAGAATCTTATCATCCTATTACCCTTTGTATTCAGGATTATAAAATTTTCACCAAAATTTTGGCAAACAGATTGAGAGTTTCTTTACCAAAGTTAATAGGTGAAGATCAATACAGATTTATAAAAAGGAGATCAATTGCAGACCCAATTAGAAATGCTTTTAATGTATTATATCAAGCCAAACAACACAATAATAAAATTGCATTAATCAAATTGGATGTATATAAGGCTTTTGACTCGGTGAACCATAATTATCTGTATTAAAATATGTACTGACTTTGGGTTAGGAAGCCAAATTAGTGATGTAATAAAGGAAATATATACATTACAGTCAGTTGTAGAAAAAGATAAATATAAACATGAATAAACGGTCAAGTAAAAAATGGACTATGCTAACAAGAGTAAGAATGTTTAAAACGATACTACCCAAATTTTTATATTTATTTCAAACGATACCAGTAAGAATCCCCATTAAAGTAATAAGAAGATGGGAAAGAACCATTAAAGCATGGATATCCCTCCCATCCCCTCTCTGAGCTCTGACCGACCTCCGGTGGCCATTTGGACGCTTTCCTCAGAGATGACCTGCGCTTACAGGTTTAGAAATGAGCAGAAAGATGCTGCAGAAAGAAAAAAGCAGCCAGAACAGGAAAAGTTCATCGGAAGGTGAGGACGAGGGATGAGTCCGCTCAGTATTGCTTACAGAAATGAGGAACCTGCCCTTTGGGAAGAGTGGTGGTGAAAAAGGAATCCTTAAAATTCATGGTATGGGGAGGGGGGGCTCATTAGCCTTCAGATGGATTGCAACTCAGTGATACCGGACATGGTTCACCTGAAGAAGCCCCGTCTCCTCCTCACCTCAACCTCCCCGAGTCCCTCCTCACTTGAGAAGACTTCCTGTGCCTGAAAACCACCTGAAGCAAAGGGTGCTGGAGAGGAGTCCCACTGGACCAGTGATCCCGTTCTATGTGCAAAGCAGATCCACTTCTAGAGGGGGGGGGATTATTAGGAGAAAAGGTCAGGATGAGTGGACGAGGGGAACAAGAGTTCAGAGGGCAGGGAGGATGGAGGCTGAATGCCCTTCCCTGGTCTGAAGGGGGGGTCAACAGTGCAAATTGGGAGGGGTTGCTAATACGCCAGAGGACAGGATCAAAATTCAAAATGACCTGGATAGATTGGAGGGCTGGGCCAGGGCGAACAAAATGAAATTCAACAGAGAGAAGTGGAAGGTCCTACACTTAGGCAGAAAAAATGGAATACAGAAATATAGGATGGGGGACATGTGGCTGGATAGCAGTGCGTGTGAAAGGGATCTAGGAGTCTTCACAGACCACAAGCTGAACATGAGTCAGCAGTGTGATGCGGCAGCCAGAAAGCCAATGCAATTCTCGGCTGCATCAATAGGAGTATGGTGTCTAGATCGAGGGAGGTACCGGTACCACTCTACTCTGCTTTGGTTAGACCCCATCTTGAATACTGTGTCCAGTTCTGGGCACCCCAATTCAAGAAGGATATTGACAAGCTGGAGCAAGTCCAGAGGAGGACGACCAAAATGGTGAGGGGCCTGGAAGCCATGCCCTATGAGGATAGACTCAGAGAGCCGGGTATGTTTAGTCTGCAGAAGAGAAGGTTAAGAGGGGACATGATAGCCATTCTTAAATAGTTGAAGGGTTGTCATGTAGGGGAGGGAGAGGGCTTGTTTTCTGCTGCTCCAGAGACCAGGACAAGGAGCAATGGATTCAAGCTGCAGGAAAGGAGATTCCACCTGAACCTCAGGAAGAACTTCCTGACAGTCAGGGCTGTCCAGCAGTGGAATCTGCTGCCTCGGAGTGTAGTGGAGTCTCCTTCTTTGGAGGTTTTTAAGCAGAGGCTGGATGGCCATCTGTCAGGAGTGCTTGGAGGGTGTTCCTGCATGACAGGGGGTTGGACTGGATGGCCCGTGTGGTCTCTTCCAACTCTACATTTCTATGATTCTATGATTCTATGACATCTGTTTATTGGGGTCAAGTGCTGAAAACCCTTGTTTATCTCTGCTTAAAAACCTCCAAAGAAGGAGATTCCACCACACTCCATTGAGGCAGCAGCAGATTCCACTGCCAGACAGCACTGACTGTCAGGAAGTTCTTCCTGAGGTTCAGGTGGAATCTCCTTTCCTGCAGCTTGAATCCATTGCTCCTTGTCCTGGTCTCTGGAGCAGCAGAAAACAAGCCCTCTCCTTCCTCTACATGACACCCCTTCAAATATTTAAACAAGAGAAGATGATGGGCAACCTAAAGGCACACATGCAAAGTTCTCCCTGGACTTCTTCTCTCCTCTCCTTGGAAAATAAAGACTCTGAGATGTTTACTTCTCTAAACTGCCGGGGCTCCAGAGGGTAGTCGAGCCGAATGAAACTTTTATAAGTCTTGTTCCACAGACTGTCCGGGGAGCCTCTGGAGCCATGGAAAGAAATACAGGCGATCTTGGGCTGAAACCTAATGAGAAAAAGAACAAGCTGAAATGGAGGCTTAACAAGAAATAGTGGACAAGTCCCCGAAGAAAAACTGCACATGGCAACGTGGAAAAAAAAAAAGAGAGAGAGAGAGAGGCCCTGGCTGTATTGATCCTAGGAGAAGAAATAAGAGGGGAGGTCTCGGGGAGGAGAGAGATAAACAGCTGGAAACAGAGAGAGAAAGCCAAGCATCTGATGAAAAGCGGAGAGCGCGAAAGACGCAAAAGAGAGAGAGAGAGAAGTTGCTCCGTGCAAAAAATCAAATATATGCACCAAAGACAGAAATGGTGATAAAAGGATTTGTGTTTGCATCTTTTAATATGAGAGACAGTGCGGCCGGTTGGAGCGTTTGGACTTCAGAACGACCTGAACAGACTGGATTGCTGGGCCAAAGTTAACCAAATGAATTTCAACGGGGAGAAATGGAAGGTCAGAAAAAACGGGATGCACAAATATAGGATGGGGGACGCCTGGCTGGACAGGAGTCCATAGGAACGGGATCTGGGAGTCTTCAGAGCTCTGGCTCTGAAAACAGTCATCATCCCCACTCTGCTCTGCCTGTCCTCCTCTCTCAACATTATCATAACAAACACTGTTCTTAATGACAATCAATTCAACGTGAATTTGCCCTAGACCTTCCTCCCACAGCTCTGCAGTGAAATGAATAAAATTGCCACGGCACATCCTTTAAGGGCTGGCGATAACAAAACGTGCCCTCTGCAGAGCGTTTGCAGAGGAGACACAAGCGACGTTCACCCCGGATTAGAGCAGCCGGTATTGAGTGTTGTCACGAGCCTCCTGCCAGAGAAAAGGAAACGGGCCATGTGACGCCAGCCTTCATTTTAAGTGGAGCTTATGTTATTTGTATTTACAGAGACACACTAGTCTTACACCGACAGTACTAACAAACAGTGTCTATCAAACTGTCAGTCTCTTTCTGAAATAATAGCAGTTTCCAGTTCCAAGGGAATTTACTCAGGGAATCAGGCAGACCGCATGGAAAACCAATTTCCCCCTTCACGCTTACACAGCACGCCTGTCCAATATTCAGCGTCGCTCAAATTAAGAAGCACACTCCTCACCTTCACTACGATTCAATGCTGATTTCTACACTAAGAAAAGAACTGCATGCAGAGTAACCAGGCTGCGTCCATTGGTACAGGAGCACAGATACTGAACAGAGGAACCGGAGCAACTGGACACCGTGGCCACAAGGAACCGTCTCAGCAATGTGCAGGCATGTTGGTGCATGTTGGCCAGTTGCTTCTGCTTAGACCCCGAAGGAGGAAGTCAGCAGCAAGCCAAGTGACACACCGGCCCCCTACAAAGCCAGATTTTGTTATATTGACTGACGTTTCATGGATAATTTGTGGGCAACAAACTAGGAATCTTGGTTCAAATGTAACACCAAGTTTTTGCTGCCAGTAGCAACAGCTCAGTAACGAGGAAGTATGGTGACTTCCTAGACTTTTAGCTGCTCCCACTGACAAGAGGAGCCATCGTGCAGTAGGTACAAATGTCCTCATCACCACCAACCACGAAGGGTGCACAAAAATGAGATGGTATTGATGGCTACGCTGCAATGATTTTGTTGACTAGAAACACCAGAACAGATGCTTTTCAGAGTTGCCTCACTTACAAACACTAAAATTAACATTAGAAGATTGTCTGCTGTAGCAAATTCCTTTCATGATACATTTTTATTTTGTACCAAAAAGCTCACTCACAGTAACTCCACATTTTATACTCTGGTAGTGAGACCAGGATCGCTGGCAATTTCTGGCTCACTTCACTGGTCTTTATTCTTGTGAGAGGATCTGTTATTTTTGATTACGTTGCAGAAGCAACAAGCACTTTAAGCCCCAGAGATGAACCAGAGGTCCAACCAAACTGTCATTAACAACTATATGGATATTTGGATTCAGACTTTTAAGAGCTACATGGGGAACAGGAAAAAGTATGTTAAGCAGTAAATACACGGTATAGGGAATGTTATCAAAAAGCAATAATTAATGAGGGGGCTAAAAAAGAGTTGCTTATTAAAAACCACACAAATACAGTTAACTTAATTAAGCTAATCTACTGAAAACAGCTCACAAAGGCAGAGGTTTACCAAATGTTCATCCAGGAAGGGCACTGCATATGTTTTTGTATGAGAAGACAATTTCTTTTTTTTTAATATCATTTTATTGAAGTTTCACAAATAAAACACACATTGTTGTTGCTAATTCACACAAATTACTTCTTGAATCTTCCAAACTGATCTAGATTTCATTTCAATATCTCTTAACATTGTTATATGTTTGTACTGCATTTTTCAGCTATTTTACACATTGGTACATAGCATTTCCATTTTCCATATTCCTGCTTCATGATATCTACCGTAATCGTCACAATGAAATTTTTCTACATATTACCATCAATATTATTATTATTATTATTATTTGTATCCCGCCTCTCCATATGGATTGAGGTGGCGAACAACTTGCAAATAGCATGTATTTCGATACATTTCTATACATGCCCCCAACAAGCCGGGTACTCATTTTACCAACCTGTGAAAGGATGGAAGGCTGAGTCAATCTTGGAGCCGGGCAGGATTGAACTCACAACTTTGTGGCTTGCAGTACTGGCATTTAGCCACTGCGCCACCAGGGCTCCTTATTACCATAATTCATATTACCATGAATTATAGACTTCTATCAAAGGTCACCCAGGAATCACCGACAATTTGCCATTCTTTCTGAATTTCATCATCTGATTTCCCTTTCAATCTCTGAGAGACTATGTCAGCATTTTTATTTTCAATAAAGGTTCCCCACCATTGTTCTATTGTAGGTATTTGCTGTGTTTTCCATACCTTAGCGTATTCAATATGTGCAGTTGTTATCATCTATAACAGTGGTTCTCAACCTGTGGGTCAGGACCCCTATGGGGGTCGAACAACCCTTTCAGAGGGGTCGCCTAAGACCATCGGAAAATATGTATTTCCAATGGTCTTAGGCTCCATTCCCTCATTGGTGGTGGTGCGCAAGCGTCCTCCTGCCTCCTTTGGCGGGCCAGGGTTGACACTCTGGAAACTTTTCCCACACTGCCTCCCTCAGCAGAAACGAGAGCGAAGTAAAAGCAAAGCCCGGGGGGGTTCTCGGAATTTTTTCCCCGGGGAGATGTGCGGCTCCTCTTTCCCTCCCCGCCTGCCCCCCCCATTCCTGGTTGGTGAGGCGGCCTTTGTGTGGCTTCTCTCCTGTGTGGCTTCTCTTGTGCTTCAAAACAGCTGAACTGTGGGCAAAACATTTCCCACACTCCTGGCATTTGTATGGTTTCTCTCCTGTGTGAAGCTTCTGGTGGCAGACAAGGTGTCCATTCTGAGCAAAACATTTTCCACACTCCTGGCATTTGTATGGTTTCTCCCCCGTGTGGATTCTCT
>CAOLHI010006656.1:0-27464 GCA_948474755.1 Ctenosaura bakeri
ACCTAGGAACTGCGCCCGACCTGGTGGGCACTCAGGGCCTGTGCTTTCTGGATGGGGTGGGTGGCCTTCTGCAGAGGGAAGAACTGGGGTGGGAGGCAGTCCTGGACCCCCGTCTCAGAGCGGGGAACAAACACAAGGAGAGCAGTCCCAGAGGGACAGGGACGGACAGTTGCGCTTGCAACCCCAGCTCTCCTCTTTTTCTGGTTATTATTATTATTATTATTATTAATTCAACCCTGCTCTTCTCTCACTGGTGGGATGCAAGGCAACTGAGAAGCTTAAACCAAAACAAATTAAAACATCTATGAATTAATTTATAAAGTTAAAACAATTACCGGTGTAAAATATTAATATTAAAAATATGGCTGTCTGCTTTTGGCACCAACCAGAAAAAAGGGAAGATACGTTTCCGAGTGCTCATCCGACGGTCTTTCTTATTATAGTTGGCCCCCCACATTCGCTAGGGTCAGGGGCACAGCGTTTTCCTGCAAAAGTGGTAAAACTACAACTATCAAAACGTGTGTGTGTGAAGGGGGCCAAGGCTGTCAGGAACAGATTCACCCTCAAACGTAGCAATAAACTTTAGTAGAAGATTTATTGAAACATAGTGAATGATACTGTCTATCAGACGTTAAACTCGAGAATGGAATGTTTTCCCCCCGCCTTACACTTAAACAGCAAGTTTCTCCTGAGATAGTTGTAAAAGGACGAACGTCATCATGCCAAATGGTTCCTTTGAAATTCCAGCCGGAAAGGAATGGTTGGCACCTGGGAAAGTTAACAGCCTACTATCACTATTTCCCCAGGCTACTGCTATCCTAAAACAACAAACATGGAGGACTCCTGACATCCTGCCCCACTTTTTTTAAAAAAAAATTCATATACATATAGATACGCAAAACAAGTAAAATATTACAGAACAACAGAAATACAAGAAACCCATGCAGTAATAACAAAGTCAATCGGGCGTTGGAAAACATCAGTCGGCGAAAAATCCAGCGAAGGGGCTCTCTTCAGCAAACTGGAATGAAAGACAGGATGAATTGCCTTGGGGGAAGAAGGGAGATCCAGTTCAAAAGAAACATCGTTAATAGCTCTTTTCACAGGAAAAGGACCGAGAAATCGAGGGGAAAGTTTTTTAGAAGGAGAAATAGACGAAATGTGCTTAGAGGAAAGAAAGACCAGATCCCCGGGTTTGAAAGAGGGGTTAGGCTGCCGTTTGCGGTCGGCAAAGCGTTTGTGAGAAGTTTTTGCAGACGCTATAGCATCCGAAACGGATTGCCAAATGCCCGAAAATTTAGAGACCAAGCAGAAACAGAAGGAGGAGCAGAGGAAGGGAGGGTGAGGGGGGGAAAGGAGAAGGAAAAAGCCGTAAACTATTTCAAACGGGGGTTTCCCAGTAGAAGCATGAACAGCATGGTTTACAGCAAACTCAGCAAACGGGAGAAGCGAAACCCAATGTTCTGGTTTTCAGAAACAAAGCACCTAAGAAATTGTTCAAGAGATTTGTTAGCACGCTCAGATTGGCCATCTGTTTGGGGGTGATAAGCACTGCTGAGTTTCTGAGTGATTCCCAGGGTTTTCAAGAGGCAGGTCCAAAACTTGGAAGTGAAAATTGGATCCCTGTCCGAAATGATCACCGAAGGTAGTCCGTGAAGTTTCCATACATGATGAACGAATAGGTCAGCAAGTCGTTCAGCATTGGGTACTTTCTTTAGAGGAACAAAATGACATTGCTTGGAAAAGTGATCAGTAACAACCCAAATAACATGAAAGCCATGTGAAGAGGGGGGAGAGACAAAAATCCCATGCGATAACCACCAGGGGCTACAAGGAGCAGGCAGAGGTTGTAGGAGCCCTTGAGGCTTAGATGTGGGCGATTTAGAAACTTGCAAGTAGCACACTGTTTAATGTAAGTTTAGGAGGAGTTTAGTCCAGGCCACCAAAAAAGGCGGCGAATCGCATGCAATGTCTTCAAAAACCCAAAATGTCCAGCAGGTTTGGAATCGTGATGACGATGAAGTACATGCTCACGGGCAGCAGGGGGGACGTAGACCTTGGTGCCATAGAAAGGGAGATTGTCAACCCACTCAATTTTGTCCTTATTTGCCGGGAGCCATGAGTCGGCATGCGCTGCATGAACGATAGCATCGCGGAGAGCGGAGTCACAGAGGGAGGAGGCAGAAAGCCTTGTTTTTGCTAATGTGCGAGTAGTTACTTGAGAAGCCAGGGAGGAGGCAGGAAATAAGGCTTTGGAGGGGGGGACGTAGCAGAAAGTCCCTCAAAACAGGGAAGGCGAGATAGAGGGTCCGCCAATTGGTTGGAACGGCCAGGTTTGAAAACAATTTTAAACCGGAACCTCTGGAAAATTTAGCCCATCTCGCCTGCTTAGGGGAGAGTTTCTTAACCGACTGCAAGGCTTGCAAATTTCTATGATCAGTCCAGACTTCAAAGGGGAGTCGGGCCCCTTCAAGTAAATGTCGCCAAGTGGTCAGCGCAAAATGAATAGCCTTGGCTTCTTTCTCCCAAATAGGCCAATTAGCTTGTTGATGAGAAAATTTCTTTGAAATGAAAGCACAAGGCTTGAGTGCTCCCTCAGAGTCATGTTGCAAAAGAACAGCGGCCATGGCAAAGTCAGAAGCATCCGTTTGCACAATGAATTGCTTAGCACTGTCGGGGAAAAGTAGCAATGGCTCTGTAGTGAAATTTAAATTTCAAATGTTCAAACGCCGACTGACATTCAGGGGACCAACGAAGTTTGTGCGACTTACATGTAGATTCGCCTTTAGGTTTCCGTAACAGGTTAGTAAGCGGAAGCGCTATGGCTGCAAAATCCTCGATAAAGTTCCGGTAAAAGTTTGCAAAGCCAAGAAATTGCTGCAGTTGCTTCAAAGTTTTGGGGACGGGCCATTGCAAAATAGAGTTAATTTTCGAAGGGTCCATTTTAAGTGAACAATCTTGAATCCTATAACCCAAGTAATCAAAGGTTTGGGTGTCAAATTGGCACTTAGACAGATTAACTACGAGGTTATTATCTATCATCCGTCGAAGCATTTCCCGAACCAATGATACATGAGTTTCCCATGGAGTCTGCATAAATTAAAATGTCATCCAAATAAATCAGAACCCCCTGATACAATAAGTCGTGGAAAATGGTGTTCAAAAACATCTGAAACACAGATGGTCCAGATTGTAATCCAAAGGGGAGAACCGTCCATTTAAAATTCCCCAGTGGGGTTGCAAAGGTGGTGAGCCATTCAAAGTTTGGGGGCCATCCCAATCCTATGAAATGCTTTTTTTAAGATCAAGCTTAGTGAAATATTTTCCTTGAACAAGATGGTCTAAAACGGGCCGGGATCAGGGGAATGGGATAACAATTGGAAGAGATAACCTGGTTAATAGCAGAGTAGTTAACTATTTTGGGCCCCGGGTCCCCTTCCCGGGGTCTTTTCTCTTTCAAAAGACAGGACTCGCCGTGGGGGTGTAGAAGGCTTGATAAAGCCACGAGCCAAATTTTTATTAAGGAACTTTTTGAGGGCAAGGAGTTCTTGCTGGCTATGGGGTAAATTTTTGGTTTAGGCAGCGAGGCTCCGTCAATCAATTCCAATCAATTTTTAAACCGCCACCGTCGGGTTCAGAAACCCCATCTGTGTCCGAGGAATACGAAGAAGAGGTTTCACCGTCGGGAGCGGAGTCTCCTGTCGCTGCTGCAGGGTCCTTATGAGTGCGTCTGAGCGGTTGTTTGATGGCCGTTGTCTGACGTGTAGATTCTTTATTCCTGGGGTCTGCTCGTGCTCCTTTAGTCCCCACCGTGGCTTGGTTACTGGTGCAGTTGTTGGCAAGGTGACCCGGTTTCCCACAGGTGAAACACATGCCCAAACGGAGGCGTTTGTTTCGTTCCTCAACATTGAGGAAGGTGGGGCGGCGAGGTTGTCGTTTTGTTAAGTCTTGTCGTTGTCGGTTCAACTGAACAGTGTGGGTTATACCCTCCACTTCAGTAGCTAGTCTGATCCAACCTAGCAGGGTTTGTGGGTTGGCCTGCATTAGGCACCCGTGTAAGATATCAGGGTCTAGTCCATCTTTGTATAACTCGATAAGAATCTCATCATTCCACTGCACTTTGGTGGCCAGGTTTCTAAATTCACGCGAATATGTTCCCACGTCGTTCCTGCCTTGTTTCATTTGTTTTAGTTGATATTTAGTTTTTTCTAGTAGATGGGGGTCTTCAAACCGTTCACGCAAATGGTTCATGAAGAGCTGCAGATTTTCGGTTTCGGGGGCGCGGGTGTCATATAGGTTCGCTACCCAGTCAGCTGCCAGTCCTTTCATTCTCTGGCTGAGGTATCTAATTCGGGCTGCATCATCCCGAAAGAGGTGGCCATGATCGACCATGAAATTATTTGCCATAGTCATAAAGAAAGAGAGTTTCTCACCCTTCCCGTTGAAGGACGCTTTCAGGTCTCCCACGTTTCTGAGTAGCGGTGGCGCTGGAGCTTGCCCTGCTGGTTGCTGGGGCGGACCAGGGGTGCCTGCCGCTGGCACAGCCGCTCGTGGTTTGTGTGCTGGTGTTCTCAATGTCTGCGAGGGACGGATGCTCATCTCACGTAACATGGTCTTGAGTTCGAGTATCTCCTCATCTTTTCTCTCCAGTTCTGTTTCCATTCGTGCCATTTCCGCCAGAAAGGAAAGGTCTTTGGCTGATGTGTCCCATCTAGCAGCCCTTCTGCGTTGTCTTACCGACATAAGCGGCTTCTCTCCCCAGACCCAGGTTTGGCCGCTTGTGGGGGTTTCCATAGCCTCGCTCAGCGGTAAATTTGCCTTGGTATCCATGGACGCTTCGGTCTCTGCAGTTCCATCAGATTCTGCAGATCCTCGTTCTTCTTCAGTAATTAACTGATCCACTACTTGATGCATTTTAGGGAAAAAAAAGATTCTCGAGCTTTCTGTCAGGAACAGATTCACCCTCAAACGTAGCAATAAACTTTAGTAGAAGATTTATTGAAACATAGTGAATGATACTGTCTATCAGACGTTAAAGCTGAAGAATGGAATGCTTTCCCCCGCCTTACACTTAAACAGCAAGTTTCTCCTGAGATAGTTGTAAAAGGACGAACGTCATCATGCCAAATGGTTCCTTTGAAATTCCAGCCGGAAAGGAATGGTTGGCACCTGGGAAAGTTAACAGCCTACTATCACTATTTCCCCAGGCTACTGCTATCCTAAAACAACAAACATGGAGGACTCCTGACAAGAGCGGACATCCGGGGTCCAAAGCAGGCCAGGGAAAGGAGAAGGAAAGGGGATGGGTGGGCACGGGACTCCCCCTCTCCCACCCATCTCCCTCCTTGGGGGTGTGGGAGGCACTGGGAGAGAGGTTGGGGTGCTGAGAAATTGGGGTGCGACCCATCCTGAGCTGGCTGGGCAGTGGCTAGTGGAGGAGGAGGATTTTTAAAGGCCTGGGTGGCCTTATCGGAGTTTCCAAGAGGGAAGATTCCCCCTAGAAAAGAAGTGCTTGAGGTGGGGGCGGAGGTTGGAGAAACTCACAAATAATAATCAAGCGAAACCCACAAATATGGACGGCTGACTGTATTTTTATTTTGGAACAAGCCTAACGGGCTTTGGCCTACGTAGAGATTTCAAGGGCCTGTTTCAAACCCATTTGCTCTCTAGCAGCAGACATTTCCGGAGCAGAAAATCTTGTTGGTCCAGCAAACGTCTTTTGTCAGCCCCGCAAATGGAACGAGATTTTTCAGCTCCGGAAACGCCTGCAGCCAGACAGCACAACGCCCCTGAAGACGGCCACCGAAAGATACACGGAGGCCGAAACGCGTTGGGCTCGTTCCAAAATAAATACGTAAATGAAGTAAAACCATTCTCTGTCTGCTTTTCTTCTTGTGGATTTGGTTGGGTGACCTCCAGTATTTCCCTCTCCTGTTTTCAGGACCCAATGGAGTCTTGAGGAGCCCTGACATTGCAACTGGTGCCAGCCCAGTGCCAAGGGGACCGGCCCCGTCCCAGCCTCGCCCCAGCCCGGGGGCACCTACGGGGTGGGCAAGCAGACGCTGTCCTTGGCTCGGTGCTGCAGGGCGGCCGGTCGGGAGACCTGCTGGAACTGCGGCTCGCTGGGCTCCATGGGAGGGATGGTGTGGAAAAGCCCTTTGAGATCATCGGGCAGGACCTGAGAAGAGAGGGAAAAGAGTCATGGGATGCTGGGTTGGGGATGAGGGGTGTTGCAGTCCGACACATCTAGAAACGGACAGACAGAGAGTCACAGAATGCTGGGTTGGGGATGATGGGCATTGTAGTCTGACACATCTAGAGATGGGCAGACTGAGGAAGAGGAACTGCTCTGTCTAAGTTGACCAGGATTAGAAAATGCTTCTCTGCGTTCCAAACATGGCCACTGGCCAGAACCCAGGGAAATGGGTCAGTTCTGGAGTATCGTGAGCCACTCCATATCTTCTCAGCCTCAGCTCCGAAAATCCTTCCCTGCCTCACCTGATTGTAGTGCGTGGTGACGTAGAGCTCGTTGTCAAATTTTAACGGCTGGGTCCAGATGTTGCGCCGGTACCAGAACATGTAGCTGCTGTCCGTGTGCTCCACCTCCATGGCAACGCCCAGGACGTTGTCCTTTTTGTTCAAAGGACGGATGTTCTGATCTGCGGGAGCAAAATGGCAAGAGGATTTGGATAAGTTTTGAAGAGCAGGCCGAAAAGTTTCCCCAGTGTATGTAGCTTGGTCTGCGGTGGCTTCCAAGTCAGTGGGGCAGTGAATCTGCTCTGGGTTTTAGTCTGAACTTCTAAGGACCTACACACAAGTTGTAGCACGCTAGGCAGCTCCTTCAATGTTCTGAGCAAAACTTCTCCCACTCACCTGGAAGCTGGCACTACCTAGAGCTTGAAAGAAAGAGGGAGATTCTCTTGAAGGAGTTAAATTCAGACAAGTACAGCTTGAGTAGAAAAATAAGCGAGTTGGACAGCAGATGTCCCTGCCTTATCTCGGTTTAAAAGTATGATTGGCCTTGTAGCGCTATGCTTAGGTGCCTGGGAAGTAAAAGGGAGTCAAGCATACTCTTTTGCCTCATCTTTTGTCAGTCATTTGGTGACTGAGGCCTTTGTTCCCTTGTTTTGGGGGTGGTATTAAACTCCAAATGTAATGGCTGACGTAGACTAGAAATGTGATTGATTGCTGACGCTGTTGACCAAAGGTATAAGAACTAAGTGTTTTAATCAATCGGGGCGGGCAGTTTTGGACATTGTATTTCCGCTGCTTGCCCTGCGCAGTAAATAAAAGGTTTGGAAAATAAAGCTTTCTGTTTTGAAAGAACCTGAAGGTCTTCATCCTTTCCTCGCCACAACATTTTGGTGCGTTGGCCGGGAAACGAGAGAAGGGGCTTTTGGGGCCCCCCTTGACAGATGCTTGAGTGTTGGGGTCGCCACCCCCCTCTTGGCGAAACCCAGGGCGCCCTCGACTGCTTTTGGTCGAAGAGGTTTGGCTTTGAGCGGGGTGGTTTCCCTGGCAGCAGCGTTTCTAGTCAACGGACTCTGGTCACGCAGAAAGCATAAGGCCTCCCACGGCTAATTGGTGAAGTAGACTCCCTTGCATTTTCAAGGGAAAGAGAGAGCTTGATCACCTCTCTAAGTCTCGCCCTAGTAACTCATGGCTAGTGGGGCCGTGAGTGAAGCCGCGAAGACTTCGGTAAAGAGACGTCTCTTCAAGTCTTGTAAACGGTGGTGGGAGGCTGTGTTTGTTGTCTGAAAGCGTATGCGTGTATAATGAGAGAATGATCGTTGCATTTCTCACGGCAGACCATCGGAACTTCCGGCTGCGTGAGTCAGCGAGTCTGAAAGGTGTCTACCTCATTGTTTCGAGCTGTTGGGACCCCCTACCCTCAGCTCACCCCCACCCCTACTGTGTGTTGTCGTTTGGGAAGAAATCTGGGTGGAGGGTGGCAGTTGACAGACACTGCTTCAATGCATGTTGAAAACTTCATGAAAGGGTTAAGTGGAAACTTTACTATTTCTGTGCCATTTGTACTTTAATATGTGTAGGAAAAATTCCAGGAAAGGAAAATGGTTTATTCCTCTCTCTGATTATCTTTCGGTGCTTGAAGCCATCTCCCCACAGCCCCTCCTCCTCAGGCTCTCAGATTTAACCATATGGTTGCTGGCTGTTTTTAGGCTAGAAGTTTATTTAGCCAGAGGCTTGGAAATAGCAGAAATTAAGTCAGTATGGAAATGATGAAGCAAGCCCTAGGTGTTAATGAGAAATAGTGAGGAAACAATAGGGTTTCATTGTTTTCTCCAAATGCACAGGTCGGTGATTCAATCAACTGGAAAGAAAATCACTCTGCAAGAGGCAGAGGGAGTATCCCATGGACTGGCACTTCAAAAGTCAAAGGACTTTCAGGAGAAAAAAAAAAAAGGAAGCAACAAGCTTTTTTGAAAAAGCAGTTGGCATAGGAACTTAAAGGTTTCCTACCTCAATTGTTCATTCTACCTGGTTGTTCAGCTCAAACTGTTTAGCTCAGTTTCAGAGCAGGAAAGGGGGGTGAGTGAAAAGGGCTGAGAAAGAGATGCACTTTTAAGCAGATTCTTAGAAGTGGCAGAAAAACACTGATTTGATGAAAGAAATTTTTTTCCCCCAAAGGCTTGTGTGTGTGTAAGCAAAAGCGGCATCTCTTTGTTTGCCCCTCCCTCTCTCTATCTCTCCTGTGTTGCTGGAAGCAGTACTATCCCCCCCCGCGACCCCTCCTTCCTCCTCCAAATGTTAACTCCATAGTTGCCGGTTTTTGGAGAATGGAAGTTTCTTAGCCAAATGCTTAAGAATTCTGTCAGTGTGTACATAGGGAAAGCTATGAAGTAGTTTCAATAACTCATTGTCAGCCTGGCAGGCTGAGTGAGGATGTCATAGAAGCAGGGTCTGATTTCTAAATAACCGGAAGCAACCTTCAACACACATCAGAGGTAGAGGAAAAATAATAACAAAAAAGCAGGCTTTCAGGTAAATGAATACAGGATGGCAAAGTTTTGGAAAACATTGCTGAAGACTCTGGTGACAGCTGCCTGTTTCATGTTTTAAACTCTTCAGCCATCAAGAATCTCCCCCCCTTGGGCTCACATAGAAGGAAAAGAATAGGAAAAAAAAAAAGAGAGAACTTTGGAAACTTCTCCTCCAGTACTTTTTGCAACATTTCTAAACAATACAGAGTCCCAATGTTTTCTCTAAGCACAGAGAAAAGCTGCATCTGGAGAAGAAGGGAAAAACAACAAAAACAAAGCAAAAACCTCACCTTGAGAGCCCGTATAGACAAACATGTCATACAAGAGGCGTTAGTTTCGTTTTTCCCTTACAATGAACAATGAACTATTCTTTCTAGTGTGGCAGCAGTTGTGTCTACCTTTTTGATACATTTCTACATCAAAGAGAGAAAACAAGATTACAATGCAGCTTTAGCATAGGGAAGGCTGCTTCTCCAAAAGACATGGCTTTTTTCTCTCACTCCTTGTGGCCATCGGGCTGAATGCAACCCTCCCCCTCTTGAGACGGAGGGAATGAGGAGCGTGAATTTGCAATTCTGGCATTATTACGTCAACAACTTAGTTAAAAAGAGAAAAAAAGAAAAAAAAGGGGGCTGCAAATCTCTATTTGACAATAAGTTTAAAAAAAAAAGCATTTAGCATACGAACTTTGGGGCACATGGGAATTGTAGTAACAAGAGAAGTAAAATATTGGGTGCCCCCCCCGGGGGAATTAAACACACCAACAGGAAACTGCCTCCCCCCTGAGGAGACAGACAGGGAGGGGGAAGAGCAAAAGAATCAGCGTTTGCATGAAAGACCCGCCTGCTTTTGCATGGAAGAGAAAAAAAGTAGAAATGGCTGCAGCAGTTCTTCCCCACCCCCAGCTTGCAATGAGAAGGAGGGGGAGGATGGGAGAGCGGCAGACCCCACCAGAGAGGCTGCCTGAGGATTCTAAGCAGCAGAACCAGAAGCCATGGTGTCATGATTTTTATTAAAGAAGCTACTCAACAACTTAGGGAAATTGTAACCTCCCCTTAATAGAGAGATTGGCCTGTGGACATTCGGGCTAGGAATGCAGTTGCCTTCTATTGAGGCAGCTAACTCAGATGGTGCCAAATCTACAACACCTCCCTACATACCTGTTAGGCTTATGCATATGTGCCCTTCACCACGTCTGATCTGTTGAATTGAAAGATAGTAGAACTGTGTTCTAGCATCATGGCAATGCACATGCCTAACTGGCAAGATTGCCAATCACTACTGAAGAAAGGAGCCAAATTATTTAGCAGGTAGAGCGGATCATCCAGGAGAGAACTCCCCACAGGCATGGACAAGGGGGAGAGTGTCTTTGATGGACCCCTGATGGGATCTGAATACACTAGGAATTCTTCCCAGTGTCAGACTCTGCGGTTTAAAGTTGTGAGTGGAGAATTACAGGAAACCACAATCCCTGGCTGCCCTTTCCTACCTGAGAGGAGAGGGAGGGGATGCTGCAGAACGGTGGCCAGTAGGAGGTGCCATCTAACATAGTAGGAAAAAGCTGCATGAAACCGAAGGGAGCTGAAAAAGAGAGGCTTAGCTGCCTACGGCCATACCACCCTGAACACGCTCGATCTCGTCTGATCTCGGAAGCTAAGCAGGGTCGGGCCTGGTTAGTACTTGGATGGGAGACCACCTGGAAATACTGGGAGCTGTGGGCTGTTGTAGAAACCCAAGGCTATCTGAGTGTTTGGAGGAGGCTCCAGGAATCTGAAGGGACTCCTATTGTTAGCAACCTCTCATATGATGCAGCAGAGGAATCTCTTCAGGAGGTCTTTGAAAAGGCTTCAGGATACAGGATTCCACAGAACAATTAAGGAAGGTTTAGAGGGCCTGCGATTGTAAGGCTCTATGAAGCAAGATTTATGACTGGCTGTCAAGCGGAGAAAGAAAGAAGATTAACGAATGATGGAGCAGAGGTCAGAAGAGATAAGAGACCCCAGAAGAGGATGAGGGTCTCTGAGAGCCAATGTGCCCAGTGGGGGCAGGAGAGATATAGGCAAGAGAGCCTGAAGAGGATCAGAGAAGGATGTGGACGTGTGTGGAAGAGGAAAGCAGAAAAGATGGTCCAACTGACAGATGCAGGGACTAATGGAAGTAGAATACTGTCAGTGGCCAGCAGTTAAGAGGAAAAGTTTTGTTCCTCATCCCACAGACAGAGAAGGGCAAGGGCTTGGAGTTGTGACATTCTGGAAAAGGAAAGTTGGCAGTCCAAGCAGCAAAGGAGTGCCCTCTCACCAGTCCCCGATTAGGTGGAGATTGGAATGGTTCCCTAAGCGCAGCCTCAGCTGGATGGAGGAGGTGACAGAGCACCCCTACGAGTAAGCTGGGAGGAGAGGTGATGGTGCACCTCTGAGCTGGAAGGGAGAAAATAAGGGGGCACTTCTGAGAGGCGATTGTGCGCCCCTCCAGGCTGGAAGTGGAACTGCAGCTGAAGGACGCTGACTGAAAAGGCAAGGGAGAGAGAAAAGAGAGATGCAAGCTGTGAGACAGCTAAAGGACCAACAACAGCCCTAAAAGGCCCACACACCACATATGCTCAAGAGCAACAGACCTGCATCTGTCCACAGGATCACCAAAGGCAAGAACCACCGTTCTAGGAATCACCTGGAAGTCACATTGTACCTGCAGACCTCAGAACTCAGGAGAAGTGGAGGAAATGGGATAAAAATCCCGAAGAAACAGTAGTTCAACGTGTATGGCCCAAACAACAGCCCTGGCTATGTCTTTGGACTGGATGCCAACACAGGGCAAGATTATACCACCATCTACCTAGCCCATTTTACAGAGGCTTTTCACTTTTATTCCATGTGCAGCCCACAACAGAAAAACAAGGAGTATTTTTGTTCTTCCCAGAGCCCCATCATAGGATGGCATAGGATGAGGTGCACACCTCACAGAACCATAAGGCTGTTTGTTCCCTTTCAAGCCAAAGCATGAGGCCATTTTGGGTGGATCAAGGAGACATATAAGGGAGAGTTAGTAGATTAGGGAAAGCTCTGAGTACAACAAGGGAGAAAATTTGGGAATAGAGATTCCCCTTAGAGTGCAACTGGGTCATAGGTGGAGGGGATTGTATTAGGTGTTGCTGGTTGCCCCTACAGCTGTAAAGGTAGCAGGGTTGAAGCTTTGGATACTTTATGCCAGGCTAAGAGAGCCTTTACTGATTGGGTTGTAAAATCCTCTGAAACTGAAGATCTCCAGACGAAAAGGGGGGAGAGAAAATTCGGACTAGACTCTGCTGTGGCCAGACCAGGAGAAATTGGTCACTCTAAGCACAGTCAGATCCGCAACTGGTGAATGAAGAAATCTAAGCTAGACCTTATTGCCTGACACACACCCGGAAGCTGTCAGGCTCTACGTACGGTCAGACTTAGCAACTGGAGAGGAAGAAGGCGGGGACTAGGCCCTGTTGCAGGTGTGACCTGGGACGTACACACTGCTCTACACACGGTCAGATCCCTGAATGTTGGAGACAATATTATGGGTTGTGGCAGGCATAGGAGGGGCAGGAAGCCTGGCCTGCCTGTTTTATCACTACAGACGGATGTTCTGTGGGGTTGGAAGATATGTGTATATGGTAATTGCTGGTAATGATGGTGATGATGAGAATGCTGGGCAGGAGAGGCTGGGAAGTGAATTGGTTTCACCAACTGGTCAATCAGATCTTGAACACCCTGAATGTCAGTAATGACTGAGTATGTTCTAATGGGCTAAGCTTAGGAGACTATCCCAATTGTTATGTAAAGTTTGAAATCCCTGAATCTCTACAGGCCTGCCAAGGAAAGCATCCCAATGTTGACTTTTCCTTTAGTTATAGCAATGGTTTTATTGAGGTTATATGGGAAAAGGGGGGCCTGGTCCTCCATAAATGAGTTCTAGAAAGAAACCAGCTTTTACAATGGTAAATGGGTATATGGTTTGTCTTCTGGGATGAATTGGTGTGGCCACTGAGGGTATCACCTTTCACCCAGGGCACCAACCAATGAAGGTAGCCCAGCATGAAATTGGTTGAACTGTCTTACTATTGTGTAAATGAATTTGATTGTGAAGAGGGAAAATACATTTAGCAGTATTCAATGTTAGAAAGTCATTCTTGTACTCTGCAGGCATGTGGACATGATTATCTGGTTCCCTAAGTAAGTATGGGTAAAAGACACTGTTTGTAGAATTGCTTTGTGCATAAATAATGGCCTTACTAAATCTGCTTTTCTGTACTCTGCATGTTAAATAGTTTTCAATCTGTAATGATTAGAGTAATAGAGGGAAAGGCTGCAGTATATGCTTTGATTGAAATCTCTCTGTGTTTGAAAGGAATACAATGGTACTCTGTGAGACAGTGTTAGGGAGGATGGAATTGTGCACAATAAATCTTTCCCCTAAAACCGTGGGTCTGAAAGCCCTGTTCACAGGTTTTGTATACTTGACTGCTGGAGGAATCCTACTGCTGCTATGTATCTTTTGTGTTATAAAGGCAATAGGGAAATAGCGCATGCTTCAAATTGCAAGGAATTGAATTTGGCATGAAGGGGGGAATGAAAGAGTTAAATTCAGAGAAGTACTGCATGAGTAGAAAAATAAGTGAATTGGACAGCAGATGTCCCTGCCTTATCTCGGTTTGAAAGTATGATTGGCCTTGTAACACTATGCTTAGGTGCCTGGGAAGTAAAAGGGAGTCAAGCATACACTTTCGCCTCATCTTTGTGTCATTTGGTGACTGAGGCCTTTGTTCCCTTGTTTTGGGGGTGGTATTAAGCTCCAAATGTAATGGCTGACGTAGACTAGAAATGTGATTGATTGCTGACGCTGTTGACCAAAGGTATAAGAACTAAGTGTTTTAATCAATCGGGGCTGGCAGTTTTGGACATTATATATCTGCTGCTTGCCCTGCGCAGTAAATAAATGGTTTGGAAAATAAAGCTTTCTGTTTTGGAACAACCTGAAGTTCTTCATCATTTCCTTGCCACTACACCGTGTGGATCTGAGTTTTCCAGAGGCCCAAAAGTTTAAAATTAATTTTTTCCCCACAGAGACCCACGGGGGTGACCTTGGATGAGTCACACTCTCTCAGCCTCAGAGGAGGACAGTGGCCAACCTCCTTTGAGCACGGAAGGACAGAGGGTAAGGGAGGCCTAAGGAGTGGGGATGGGGGGAACAGGGCTGGTCATCTTCCCCCCTGGGGAAAAAGGGGGGCACTGTTGGGGGGCTGGTGGAGGTCCAGAGAGAGGTCATGTGCACCCCCATGAAGAGGTGTTCAGGTTGAGAGTCCCGGCAGCCCTAGTGAAACCAATGAGTTTTGGGGGGATGATGGTGACGCAGTCTAGCCACATCTGGATGGCTCCACCCCGACCCTGGAGCAGTTTCCAAAAGGGGGAAAAACAACCGTTCTGTCCCCCAACTGAGGGGGTTTTTATTTTTAAAAAAAATTGGTTTAACTTTCCTCCTCCTTGCTGGAAATCAGAGCCTTCAGTTTACAGCTTCTCCCAGGCTTTGGGCTGCGGGAAAGGACCTCTTTTAGCCCATGTTCAGAGGCACCCTTTCACATCTTTATGCCCTGAAGTCACTCCCATGCTCTCAAACTCAGGACAGAGAGAAACTAGGATACCTCCTTTCCCTACTGCCATCACCAAGTGGAGACCTTCTTCACTCAGGGGGGGGAAAAAAATGACCCTTCCTTGCAGCAGGGGGAAGCTTTTAACTGGACAGGGGTGTTGTGTTTCTGCTTTTATTGGTGTGTCTATATGTGTTTTTAAAATGGCATTTTCACCCTTTTTCATTCAATCTTGTCTCATGTTTTGGTCCTGTCTGCTTCATCAGTTTAATTCTTCTGTTTGGCTGATACCCCCTCCCTCCCTCACGGCTCTCAGAGCAGTGAACCATGTGGTGAGTTTGCATGTTTTGAAATGGTTTAAAAGAGTCAGGAGAAGTGAAACAGACTAAAAATATGTCACACCGTTTGGCCATTTAAAACTCATGCAGAGTTGGATGAAGTCGATTTTAAAGTTTTTGGGGGAGCTGCTGTGACCGTAATTTCTTCAGTTGGCTGAACCTGCCCATGTTTTGAGATCTTCTGGGAAGGTCTTTTTTGTGTCCCCCACCCTCACAGCTAGACATGGGGGGAAGGGGGGCGACGGGGCCTTCTCTGCAGCTGCCCCCAGACTCTCTGAAACCCCCCCAGAAGGGGTAGATTGGCACCCCTTTTGCTGTTTTTTCCCGGGAAACCTTATTCTTTGGGGCCCTTTTAAAAGAACTGCTTGTTCAGGAATAACAAGCCTTTTATAGCATGCTGGACTTTGGAGAAACTCTGAAGAATGAGATAGAAGGAGAGGGGGGGGGAGAGGGGGCTGACTCTGGTTCTTCCCCTTGCCTTTTTTTGGCCTGGCATGGCCTGGCACAGGAGTGTCATACCGGGGCCCCTGTGGCTTGTGTGTGTGGGGAGTGGGGCAGCGCTGTTTACTTAGCATCTGTAATCCCAGCACGGCAAGCCATTCGCTCTAAAACCTGTGTCCAGATGGGCATCTCCCAGCCCCGGGGAAAGAAGAGAAATGCTGAGGTGAGGGAGGACCGGGCAGATGAGGAGTCAGGGAGAGATGGGACTGAGGCGGGGTGGGGTGGAAACCCCTGCTGAAAGCAGAGACCCCCGGGGGGCGTGCCCCTTTTACCCCCCCTCACCATCCTTTCTCCACCAGTTTGGAGAAATTGGTGGAGAAACCACTTTGGAGGTCCGTGATAGGGATTGTCAGATTCGAGCTTAATTCCACGCACAGCTTGGGAGAGGAAGGAGCTTTATGATGCGGAGGAGGAGGGGGAAAAGCTGCAGAGAGCAAAACATGGTGAGGTGAGGTTGGAGTTGCTGGGAAAGGTTCAGCCTGGCCATAAGAAGGCCAAGGGGTGACAGGGGGGCCCTTTTTTTTTTTTACAACAGGATAAATTTAAAAATTTAAAAAAAAGGAAAAGAGAAAAAAACGATACAGAAACAATGTGATTGTTGTGTACCTTCAGGTCATGTCTTACTTATGATGACCCTAAGGCAAACCTGTCACGGGGTTTTCGGGGGCTGAGAGTGTGTGGCACACTCAGGGTCACCCGGGGAAATTTTCCCCGTGGCCAAGAGGGGAATCAAAACTGGTCTCCAAGTCATGGTTGACAGCAAGAATCACTGCACCATGCTGGCTTTTTATCTATATGTACAGCAAGCTATAACAAAAAGCTAAACTGAACTGTAAGCCATTACTGAAAAATTAATTTATTACCATAAACACATCACTGGCTAACAGCCCTAACTATGTCTCTTCTCGCCCTCTCCACCCTTCCTCCTTCTTGGTCTGTGGGCTCAGAGATGACTCTGTGGCTCAGCAATGTCCATGATCCCTGTGCCAGGAGACCGTTGCAGCCGCAAGGGGCCCGGGGAGGGGGAAAAGGCGGAGAGGGGGGGCAGCCGGACGGAGGTAAAGGGAGCAACCTTGTGTGTGTGTTTGTTTTTTCCCCAAATTTATGGGGATCCTCAGGTAAACCTATCATAGGATTTTTCTGGAGCCAAGAGTGTGTAAACTAGAAACTGTAACAGATTACTAAAATACTAATCCATTACCATAAACACAAGCTAAATGCTACTAACCAGAACACAAAAAAATTCTGACGACTTCCCCCTAAAAAAAAGCTGTAATTAGGAGAAAGACTGTTAAATGAAGAGTGTTCTTCTCCCATTGCAGATCTGACTAAACTGAACTTCTTAGAATTGCGGGGGCCAACCCAAATATTACGACATCTTTAGGTTTCTTTGTTGCCCAAAAAGCCCGGAAAAGGGCCCATTTCTCAGAAGGTCTTCTTTTAAAATCCATGTCAGCTGGGCAGCCTGAACGAACATCAGCGATTTGGGGGCCCTTTCCCCTTTGTTGAAAAAAAAACTGTAGATATAAGGGGAGGCCTCCTTTGCCAGAATGGCTGAATCGCATCGCCTGCCGACGTGTCTAAAGCAAAGGAACCCTTTCTCTCCCCAGCAGTTGCTTAACCGAAGTACCTCCATTTTGAGTTCTGGGCAGCTCCAAAGGCTGGTCCTGTTCCCAAAACCTTGGCCCACTTAAAATTAGGCTGGCCTTCCTTGGCAGACCCCCACCTGGGCCCCCGGCACTCCCTGCCCCACATTTCCCCTTATTTTTCACTGCTGAGCAAAGACACCCTATTCAGGGTCCATGGCTGAGGGTTAGCCAGAAGTTACTTTTTTTTTTTTATAACCATGCATCAGAATTTTAGTCCTGGGAAAGCAAATATTCTATATTCTGAGTATATTCTAACAGGAGGTGCCAGGGAAAATTCTTAAAAGGGGTTTAAACACATATATGCTTCGCTTTGCTTTTAAGTAGGCAAATAGAGAAAATTAGCTAGCAGCAGATGTGCTTATCTCAGTCAGGTATGCGATTCTGTCATGCTTAATGGAAGAGATGCTTGATGGATGAAAAAGGGTTTGGGGAGCAAAGTGACCCAAGAAGTTTTCCTCCCTAATTTTACCTGGTACCAAATGTAACACCAAATACATCATCCTGAAGTGTTGTTTTACTTGTGCTTGGCTTTTTGATGTACCTGATTGATGTAACTGACCTGTAACTGACCCATGATGTAAACGCCCCAAAGTAAGCCCTCTCGGGAAAGTATAAATGTATGTTAAGATTTGGGGGGGGGGGTTTTCGTACCACTCTTGGCTGAGGACCCTGCGAGTAAAAACCCTTTTTCTTTTTTTAAGATCTATGGTTTTTCATTCCCTGTTGGGGGGATTTTATTTTTGGGGGCCGTCCGGGATGAGAAGGGCTTTTTCGCCCACTTTGGCGGACGCCAAGGCGTCGGGATTGTCGCCCCTTCTTGGTGAAACCTAGGGCCCCCTTTGGGCCATTTTTTGTCAAAAGGTTTGGCTCGGACTGGGGCGGCATCTCTGGCGGCGGTGCTCCTGTCAAAGGACCCAGGTTAAAGCAGAAAGCTGAACCCTCCCACGGCCGTTGGTGAGTGACCTCCCTGCAATCTCAGGGAAAAAGAGGGGGCCTATAAACCCCCTGTAGTCTTGCCTTAGTAACCCACTGTTGTTGTAGGGGGTGAAACCGCAAGGCTTTTGGGAGTGGGAAAAGGAGATGGGAGGTAGTTTGTTGGTGTGAATGGGGTGTGTGAGGAGAGCTGGTTGGTGTCGCAATTCCCACAGCATACCGTTGAGCGTCCGGGTGCTTGGGTTCCAGGGGGGGCCCCACCCCCCTTTTGTGGGCGGTGAGACCCCCTAACCACGCGCCGCTTTACCCCATCCTAGTGTGTCTTGTCCAAACCGGGAGGAAATGGGGGGGGGGAAAGCCGACAAACCCCTTTGAGCTGTATGTTAAAGAATTTCAAGAAAGGATTCAGTGGGGACTATGGGGACCCTCCGATGACACCAGGGCGTTTGCGAAATTTGTGTAAAGGGTGGAGTGGCCCTCCTTCAAGGTTGGGGGTTTGGGGGGGAGTTTGGGAACCCGCTCGGATTCGGGCAGTGTATTCAGTGATGGTGGGTGAGCCTGGCCACCCTGACCAGTATCCATATATTGATTATGGGACAAAAGGGGTTAAACCCAAAAACCCCTTGGTTGCGGAAATGTCAGGAGCAAATTTGAAGGCTATGGTAGTGAGGCAGGATAGAACTAGGCAAAAGCTTGGAGAGGGACAGATTCTGCCAGATTCAGCTCCGGAAGAACCTACTCCCCCCCCTCCACCGTACTCAGCAAGGCAACTGGCTCCACCGCCACTGGCTGTGGTCCCACCAAACCCGGGCCCCTGCCCCCAGCCCCAGGGCAGCCATGCCACTGCCTTCGGGAGGCCCACATTCAGGCCCCTCTCAACAAGAAAAAGGGGCGGCCGGGGGACTAGGGGAGTCTAGCCCGGCTGTCTTTGATTTCAGACTAGGCCCAAAAAAGAAAAAGCTATGGAGAAATTTAAGACTAAACAACCGAAGTTTTAGAAGGGAGTGGGCGGAGCTGATGGGTCAGATGGAAAAAGTGAAAAAGATGGCCCCCCCTGTTCCCCAAGTAAGCCAAATGGTGATGGACCCTAATGAAGAGGGAGGTTACCGGCGAGTTCAGGTTACAAACACCCCTTCACTACGTCTGACCCCCTTTAATTGGAAGACACATTATGCTGCTTATACAGAGAAGCCACAAGAGATAATAGAACTTTTTTAGCATTATGGCCTCACATGTTCCCAATTGGCAAGATTGTCAGCAATTGCTTCTGACTCTGTTTACCACTGAAGAACGAAGAAAATAATTCAACATGCGGAACGAAAGCCAGGAGTAGGGCACCCCCTGGAGAGGCAAACCCCAAGCAGTGGATGAGAGGCAGGGTTCCCTTGACTGACCCAGGGTGGGACCCGAAAAAATCTATCAAATGACTTTGCTCACCGACTATCAAGCCCTTTTGGTGGAAGCTATGAGAGAAGGAATGAAAAACCTGTTAACATGTCCAAAGTATCAGAGATACTTCAGGGGCCCACTGAGCCCCCAGGGGCATACTTGGAGAGGCTGCTTAATGCTTATAGGAAATACACCCCTGTGAACCCTGATGACCCAGGTAAAAAAGTTTGGTGAATTTAGCCTTTGTGGCCCAGAGTTACCCCGACATACGGAAGAAACTTCAGAAACAAGAGGGATTTGCAGGCATGAATTTGAGCCAATTGCTGGAGATTGCTCAGAAAGTATATGTGAACCGGGATAAAAGGGGGAGAAGCGGGAGAAGGATAGACGGATGCACAAGAAAGGGGAAAGCTTTTGGGCCAGCCCTGGCAACAAAATAGGGAGGTCGGAAGGCGGGAAAGGGAAGGGGACCTCCACGGGGGACGCAATAGTGCGCCCTCTGTCACCAGGAAGGACACGGGGAAAAACAATGCCCCAGACAAAGGGGGGCGGCAGGTAGAGGACGGGGGAAGGGAAAAAGGGGAAGAGGAAGAGGGGCAAGAGGGAAGAGGAAGAGGAAGAGGAAAGAGTGCTGGACGGAAGATATGAGCAACAGGTGGATGAAGGATTTAGGATTTTGTCGGACTGGCTGAAATGGAAAAACTAACCTTTAGGCAGACCGGGCCCCCCGCGGGGGCCCCCGGGGAGCCATGGTCACAGCACAAATTGGGGGCCGAGCCATCCCTATGATGGTGGATACGGGCGCCGCCCGTTCTGTATTGAACTCAGCAGTAGCCCCAAAGACTGAAAATGCCATAAGGATTGTAGGAGCCACCGGGAAAAAAGGAAAACACCCCCCCTAGAAAAGAGAGTTGTAGACTTGGGAAAACATCAAGTTTCCCACCAGTTTTTATACCTGCCAAATTGCCCTGTACCCTTGTTTTTGGGGCCGGGGGCTTATTAGCCAAATTGAGAGCCCAGATATCTGTTGAAGAAGATGGAATGATGGAAGTAAATTTCAGAGGGCCGCGAAACATCTCAGTGACTTATCCAATGGAGGAAGAATGGCGGAGAACCCCGATTATGGTTTGCCAAGAACAGCCCACGACACCGGGCCTCCGGGAGTATGGGCTGAAGACAATCCTCCAGGGTTAGCCCGGTTTATACCCCCTATAATAGTGGAAACCCAAAAAAAGGGTGCCCATTCGTGTGAGGCAGTATGATCTGCCCCCAGAGGCCCTGGGGGATTTTAGAAACACCTGGATCGGCTGAGGAAATACAATATAATCCCGGGGAAAGCCGTTCTCCATGGAATACTCCATTGCTTCCGGTGTTAAAGCCCGGGGCAAAGGAATATCGCCCAGTCCAAGATTTGAGGATGGTGAATGAGGCTACAGTGACCTTACACCCGGATGCCAAACCCATATGTCTTGATGGGCCTGGTTCCTTCCACAGCCACTCATTTTACTGTCTTGGACCTCAAGGATCCTTCTTTTGTATCCGAGTGGCCCCTCAAAGCCAAGAAATATTTGCATTCCAAGTAGAAGATAGCCTAACGGGCCAAAAGACCCAGTTCGCTTGGAACCCCCTTGCCGCAGGGATGGGGGAATTCGCCAACAATCTTCGGGACCTCCCTGAGTTAAGATCTGAGGAGATTCCATTTAGCCCGGAAAACGAGTTTTGCTTCAATATGTAGATGATTTGCTGTTAGCAGCCACTAGTGAGGAAGAATGTAAGAGGGCCACGGTGGAAATTCTCCCGCTTCTGTGGGAAGCAGGCTACAAGGTTTCTAGAAAGAAAGCCCAGCTGTGCCAAACGGAAGTGCGGTATCTGGGATTTCAAGTGACTCAAGGAAAGAGAGCGATAGGCCGAGAGAGGAAGGAGGCCGTGTGTGCTCTACCTGAGCCCCAGAATCGGAAGATGGTGCGAGAATTCTTGGGAGCAGCTGGGTTTTGCAGAATTTGGATTTTTCCCAATTTTGCCATAATGAGTAAACCTCTGTATGAAGCCACCAAAGGTCCAGAGAAATCTGACTTCGTGTGGGGGGAAAAAACAGAAGGGAGCCTGGAATCAGATAAAAAAAAGGCATTGATGGGGGGCTCCAGCATTAGGTTTGCCAGATGTGACAAAACCATTCACACTATACGTTGATGAGAAGAATGGAGTAGCAGTGGGAGTATTGACACAGATGTTGGGATCTTGGCATCGCCCCGTGGCATACCCTCTAAGCAGTTAGATCCAGTAGCCAGAGGATGGCCTGGGTGCCTAAGGGCTGTAGCAGCAACTGCCTTGCTGGTGAAAGGGAAACGGACAAGTTGACCTTAGGCCAGGATCTGATGGTGAAAGGGCCCCCATTCTGTGCTGGCACTAATGGAGTACAAAGGCAGTTACTGGTTCACAAATAGTCGAATGTCCAAGTATCAGGGAATGTTATATGAGAACCCTAGAGTGAAGCTGGAGTTGTGCACCACCTTGAACCCTGCAACATTACTCCCAGCAGAATCTGGAAATACACATCATGACTGTCTTCAAACTATGGATAGGTATATTAAGCAGACCAGATTTGCGGACAACCCCCCGGCCGCATCCTGATGTCATTTACTACACAGATGGAAGTAGTTTCGTACGAGAAAGGGGGAAAAAAAGCCGGATACGCAGTGGTCACAAAAGGGGGAAAATAATAGAAGCAAAAGCATTGCCCATTGGCACTTCGGCACAGAAGGCGGAACTGATTGCCCTCATCAGAGCTCTAGAATTGGCAGAAGGACTAACTGTGAACATATACACAGACTCCAAGTATGCTTTTCTGACTTTGCATGCGCACGGAGCCCTGTATAAGGAGAAAGGGTTGATTAATTCTTCAAAGGGCAGGAGATTAAGTATGGACGGGAAATAGAGCAACTGTTAAAGGCTGATGGGCCCCCCCCAGGGGGTTTCTGTGATGCACTGTAAAGGACACCAGAGAGGACAGGATCCAGTGACTCAAAGGGAAAACGAAGGGCAGATACTGCTGCTAAGGAGGCTGCGGAACAAGGACCAGGGGTGAAAAAAAAACCTGCCCCAGAGATGGAGGCACCACTCTTCCAAGTATCATTAAATGAACAGACCCCTAGGTACACTCAGCAAAGAACGAGAGGGCTGGAAAAGGGCCTGAAGGCTACAAAGGATGCAAATGGGTGGTGGGTCCTGCCAGATGGAAGACGGTATGTACCTCAGTCCATGAGATGGTCGGTTGTGCAGAAGGCGCATGAAGCCACGCATTTGGGGGGGGGGCAGCCTTGGCTAGTTACTAGGAAAGGATGTGTTCATCGATGGAGTGAGCCAATATACTGCACTGGCTTCATCGCGATGTCAGGCTTGTGTCGGAAAAAACCCACGTCAAGGGCCAAGGTTGAAGGAAGGGGTGCAACATTCCAAAGGGCCACCCCTTTTTAATCCCTAGTAGTGGACTTCACGGAAAAAGCCACGGTCGGGACAGTATCGAAAATGCTGGTGATGGTATGTACTCCCCGGGGTGGGTCGAAACATATCCCACCAGAACCGAGAAAGCGAAGGAAGTGGTGCGAGCCTTGTTTACGAGATATCATACCAAGATACGGGTTGCCCCTCCCCCAAGGATCTGACAATGGCCCAGCCTTTGTGCATGGGATAATCAAGAACCTGACCGAGACCTTGGGGAATTTTTTAAGCTGCACTGCGCATACAGACCCCAAAAACTCTGGGAAGGTGGAGAGAATGAATAGGACTTTGAAGACCCAGCTCGCGAAAATTGTGTCAGGAAACCAAACTCAAGTGGCTGGGTGTGCTCCCCATAGCCCTTCTGGGAAAAAAGATGACCCCCCACCCCGGGCGACCGGGCTAACTCCATTTGAAATGTTGTATGGAAGGCCCCCGGCCGTTCTTTTAAAGGGGGTTTAGAGGGGATATCCGAGAATTGGGAAACTTGGCCCCTTTAAGAGGAGATACAGGCCTTAGGAAAGGCTCTAGAAAAGATTAAGGCCCCCTGCTTTGGAAGTTAGGGGGTCCCCTTCCTTACAAAGGTACATTCTTTCCAACCAGGGGACGAGGTGTGGGTTAAGGACTGGAAAAAGGGGAGCCACTATCACCGGGGGGGAGGGGGCCGGGGGGGGTTTGTTAGTTACCCCACCGCAGTAAAAGTAGCAGGGTTAAAGCCTTGGATACATTAATGGGAAAAAAAAGCATTTACTGATTGGACTGTGATCTCATCCCCAAAAAAAAACCCCTGAAATTGAAGTTCTTCAGACGAAAAGGGGGGGGAGAAGATTGGACTAGACTCTGCTGTGGTCACACCAGGGATTGGCCACTCACCAAGTTAGATCCGCAACTGGTGAGAGAAAGGTCTAGGCTAGACCCTACTGCTGCCACATACCTGGGGGGGGCTGGTAGCTTTAGTAGGGGAGACCTAGCAACTGCAGAGGAGGAAGATTGGGACTAAACCCTGCCGTGGTCGCTCCGGAAGCTGACCACTCTACGCACGGTCAGATCCCTTACGGTAAATTCAAGACAAATTGTAATGAGTGTTAGTGAATTAGTAATATTAGTAGTGGGTATATTCTTGGGTATTTTGATTTTCATATATATATATACAGAAGGTTTTTTTGCGGGGTTAGGAGATTGGGACCCCTCTCGGTTCTGAAGATGAAGTGGATACTGCTAATCGGGGTGTGGAGCATGGTATGTGGGACAATTAAGGCCAATTGGTTCAAGCGGCATGCTGGACAAGGGTTTTAACAACATGGACCTGAGGCCACTTTAATCTATGAACACCCACAGACTGTAGCGGATTTCCTTTTACGCCCTCCCTTATTAGCGAACCGGGAGTGATTGTGGGAGCCCTACAGTCAGCACTAAAAAGGGGGGCCTAACATGTTTGCCAAGGTTGATGGAAATATTAAAAACCAAAATTTTTTGGGGGGTTTTTGATTCAAAATTTATCCTCCTGGAATGTGTTTTTGCTGTCACCATAGTGGAAACTGGAACTCAAAATGGAAAAGGGGTATGGAAAACACTCTTCATTTTATACTAGATTAGGAAATTATTCAGCGTGTAGTAGTAGATTCTATTTGTATGGCTCATATAACAGTTCTTATCACTCTGAGATAGATTTAAAAGAAAATAGTTTTGGAGAATTGTACCCGGAATATCCCATGTTTGCTCCTAACTATACCGGATCGGGTAGTATTTGCTCTGGGATGATGGCCAGGGACCCACATTTGTGGTTCTATTTTGATGGATGGGCCACCAATTACCACCCAGGGGCCTATCAGTGTGTGGGAAGAGGATATATGACCATACCTGTCCAAGTCTTTACCAGGGAAAAAAAAAACCAGTTGCTAGGAGCAAACGGGACTTGGTGGGACCACTGGGTAGCCAATGTGAGGACCTGGTTATTGTTGGGCCACAACTATCAAGAACTGAAGGTAGTAGGGTGGCAGGTGGGCTATTTACAGGGGTCCTCACATTGGGAGCCTATCCGGGGGAAAATTTTAGTTAAGAGAATCGCAGGAGTATATTGGGATTGACTTGTAGATTGGAAAAAAGATAAATGCTACTGGGAGGTTGGTACGGGCCCTACAGCATGAAATCGAGGAGCTGAATCAACTACTATTGCAACATCGGATGGCTTTGGATTACTTGTTGGCCAGAAAAGGGGGGTTTTGTTCTATAGTCAGGGGAGGATGTAAATTACCTTCCATGACTTAAACAAGACCATAGAAGATGAGATACAACACTTACATGAATTAATACAGAATAACGATGGAGGCGCAAGTAATCCCTGGGATTGGTTAACTTCTTGGTTGCCAAATTTTACGTGGTTGAAAACCTTGTTTCTGGGCCTTGTACTTTTGATTGTTGGGGGGGGCCCCATAATGCTATGCCTTTCCTGTGCTATAAAATGTGTGCGGACTTCTCTTTTGAAGCCATGGAAGGAAAGGCGGCTCATTACGCAGTTATGGCTCAAAAAATAACTTAAATAGGGCATGCTTAAAATTGCAGAGAATTTAGCATGAAGGGGGGAATGGAAAAGGGGTTTAAAACATATATGCTTCGCTTTGCTTTTAAGTAGGCAAATAGAGAAAATTAGCTAGCAGCAGATGTGCTTATCTCAGTCAGGTATGCGATTCTGTCATGCTTAATGGAAGAGATGCTTGATGGATGAGAAAGGTTGGGGGTCAAAGTGACCCAAAAAGTATTCCTCCCTAATTTTACCTGGTACCAAATGTAACACCAAATACATCATCCTGAAGTGTTGTTTTACTTGTGCTTGGCTTTTTGATGTACCTGATTGATGTAACTGACCTGTAACTGACCCATGATGTAAACGACCTGTAGTCAGCCCTCTCGGGAAAGTATAAATGTATGCTCAGATTTGAGGAGGGGTCTTCAGTACCACTCTTGGCTGAGGACCCTGCGCAGCTAATAAACCTTTCTGCTTCAAGTACTCTGATGGTTTTTCATTCCCTGTTGGGCGACTTCATTCTGAAGGGGGTGTTGTGGTTTTTGTGAGGTAATTTGTGAGGTAAAGTGAACCCCCAAGGGAGGGAAGCGTTGTGGGAAGAAAACACACAGAGGCCAAAAGGCAGGATTGCACAAAATATTCCCAATAAAGTTAATAATAGACATAATTCATGTTTTATGTTGTGTTTCCTGGCCTCAAAAAGCACCTGTTTTGAGGCAGGGTGAGGCCTCGCCTTTCACTCCAGCCCAAGGCTTCACAGGAGGACGTAGGCCTCAGACCCCAAATAATGTCTAATTTATTAAACAAGCCATTTTTTGTTTTGTTTTGTTTTGTGGCTTAAATTATATCAATATCTAATTTGTTTTTTCCTCAGAGGTGTAGCAACTAGGGGACAAAATGAGGACTTTGGCCTCCAAATAAGAATTTTTTTTTTCCATTTTAAATTTCCCTTCACCCCCCAAATTTCTAGCATTGGAGGGAATGAGAAATTGCAAATCATTCACATCTAGTAGTAGTATAAATTTATGGATTAGTCCATTGACCATGTCAAAGAAATAACTTCAAACATTACAAAAGGCAATAAAATAAGTAAAAGAGAGTGAAGCAAGATAAAATAAGCTAAAATAAAGTATGACAAATATAAAATGAAGTAAAAATGAAAGAATAAAGTAAAACACTCTAAGAAAATATCAAAACTTATAATAATAGGTTATCAACTTCTCTTGTGATAAGATACAAATAATAAAATACAGAAACAGTAGCATTTAGATTAATTCATCCCCCTTGCATGCAACTCCAATATATTTTATGAATTTTTTTCTCAGTTGAACAGCTCTATTTGTAAACTTAGCAGTTTTGAAGACTACATATTTGTTAGCGCCATGAAGGAAATAAGATAATGGTTTGTGAGGGTCCCAGTATTTTGTTCTCATTCACGTCTAAAACTCTTTTATTTGCTTTCTTTGCATTGCCTGGGTTACTTCACTGGCTTCTTGGTTTCCGATGTCTCAACTGTGTTTCTTCTTGCAAATATTTATTAATACTTAAGAGAAGATGCAAACGAAGTATAATCTATTACTGCAGAAAAAAAGGGAAAAAGAGTTGGAGAAAAGAAACAAACCACACATAAACAATACTAATATGTAACTAGAACTAAAACTAAACAAAATTGAACTTGACTGAAACAGAGAAATAATAACACAAACTTGATAAAGTAACAATAATAAAGACAGTAATGACAAGCTTAAATAATAATTTATTAAACAATTATTAAAGAAGCTAAATAATAACAAGCTCATCTCTTGCACTGTCTGAACTGTATTTCTAGATGCTCAATTGAAGTTTTTATTTAATGCAATAAAAGAAATTGGAGACTGAAGGAAAATTTTAATTTTGGAGGGAGGCAGAATAAGTATTGGGTTGACAAATACACCCCAAATTTCATCTTCTTCACAGTAGCATCTTCCCTTATCCTTTATCAAGTCTTATCAGCAAACTTTTTTTTTTTTCTTTCATTAGTAT
>CAOLHI010006657.1:0-27600 GCA_948474755.1 Ctenosaura bakeri
CCTTGCCAACATAGCCAATGATAATGAAAACAGAAGTTGCAATCCAATAACATTTGGAGAACTGTATGATTCTCATGGCTGATTTACAATCAGAGGTGAGTCTAATTGAGTTCAGTAACTCCCAACCGGTAAGCCTTAGGCAACATGATTATTGTAATCTCATATATTACATCCAGGTCACTTGCACCAGAGAATGGCAGATGTGCTGTTGCCATGCTAATGGAAATGCTCTGATATGCCAGCAGAACATATCATGAACAGAGCCATTTGACCAGTAAAAGCATGCCAGCAAAATGGCCAAAGCTGTACAGAGGCATTGGGAGAGACACATTTGTGCTTCATGCCAGAAATGAGGGATATTTTTTTCCTCAAACTCTGCATTTATATGGGCTGATTGCTCAGAAACTGTGTGCCAGCAGTGGCAAGAGTGGGTGCCTAAAGTGAACTGGACCAACCCATTTCCTTCCTCCTTCTGTTAGTCCTCCCTTTCTTAATGCCATTTTCTTCTCTCCATCTTTTCCCCTCAATCCATGGACTATAACAAAACAGATAGACAGATAGATTGCTTTTCCTAGAGGTAAGAATGGACCAGTTGTGGAGTGCTTTTGAAATGAGAAGTCATATAAAATTTAGTCAATGATCACAATGTTTTTATTCCATATGCATTCAATCCCATGGTCATGCACTTGTTTAAGGCAGCTATGTTCAGGATATTTCTATTATATTTGCTTCGGGAAATGTGGAGAATTAAAAAAAAAAAAAGCTTCCCTACTTTTGCAAACAGCTTATGCATATATCCAGAATGGATCATACAGTATGATTAAAAAGGATTTCTATACTTCACATAAAGGGACCTATTAGAGCTAGAATGAGTAAATGTAGTCAGAAAGTTACCTTTCTCTAAACCTTTGCACTACTTCCAAAACCATCTATGTATCATTATTAGGTCTTCACAACAGGGAAGCGAAATTGGAAGAAAGAGACAAAAATATTTAATCCCTCAGAAAGAGGGCTCTTGTCTTTAAGAAAATGAACTATATTTGAACTCAGCATATATATTTTCACAACACTTGCAAAGTGCTGAAGCATGAACAAATTGCTGATTTTCCTTTCTGAAATATATATAAGTAGGTTCCATTCTTTGTCCATCATCACAGACGAGCCTGTTTGATTTACAACAATGGTGGGGAGAGATAGCAGGTTTGAGGGCATGTTCTGCTTCCTAGACCCTTCAGAGACAACATGGACTTCCAAAAATGAGGAGAAAAAAAATGGAAGAAAAAACAAATGTGGCTGATATGAGTCCTCACACTGGTATGAGACTTCACAAGATTTCTGAGTTCCTTATATAGGCATGTTGAATTGGTATCTGGCCATTTGTGGTGCATCTTCCATGTGACTCACCCTTCTGTGTAAGTCCATCCGATACCTATTATCTCCAGGTTGCTGCTGATCTTCCATCTGAAGGAATTTTTCCATGTAATTGTTTCTATCTGCCTTTATTTCTCTGAACTTTTTCAAGTCTCTAGTCCGAACATGCTCTTCTCTGCTTTGTCTTCTTTTGTGGGGTATTGTTTATAATTCTTGGAACCATTCATGTTAGAAGCTGGTTGTTTGTTTCTTTTATAAATGAACTTTCTCCTAATATCACTTAGAATACAAGTGAAAACAAAATAGCAAAAACAATATTGGGTACAAAAGTTCAAAAAGAAGTGTGGATTTAAAAAGCATTGAACAACCAATCAATTTCAAGCATTAGGTTACAATATGTCAAAACACATTCAACATGTATCAGCATGTATTAAAAATACAGTACATCTTTTGAACATCTCCTAGCCATTTTAATCTTAAAGGTTAATAGTTGAAGGCCTATTTAAATAAGAAGGTATCTGCCTGCTGGCAAAAGAAAGCTAAGAGGGGGCCAACTGAGCCTCCCTTGGCTTCATTTCAAGTGAAAATGAAAAGTAGATTCCAAAGCCTTCTAAACTGGCAGAAGGGAATCTTGGAAGTGAAAAGATAATGGAGGAGGATGAGAATAATCCCACAGGTCTGAGTGATTGAAGTTATAGCTGACTTTGATTGCCTAACCAATCAATGAACTGGAGGGGCTAAGGGTTGCCAAAACAGCTGTGAGAGACTGCATGTAGCCACAGAGTTACACTTTGCCCACCCTTAACACACAGTGATATGCCCTTATAAGTCTTACAAGGCTTATAGGTATGCAAAGCAGGTATTGGTAGCTGCATAATGACACTTTAGAAGAAGAAGATCTGCAGAGGATTTAGGCAACAATGTGTCCTTAAAGGGATTGTGGCATCACTGTCTCACTTTTACTAACCTATAGATTTTTTCTTTAAAAAAAACACCTTGCAACAATATAAGAAGACTGCAGATACACGTTTGTAGAAAATTATTAAAAGATGGTTCAAACATTGAACTTTTGACTGTCTACAGCAGTCAATAACTCCCCTTGTCATTTTAAAGGCAAGGACAGTGTTTTGTTGGAATGGCCTATGGCTAACTTAAAATGACATAATAACATTATATTAGGCAGCTTGCTTGCTCATGCAACTAACTCCTTATGAATGTAAACTGCTGTGTAAACAGCATACATTTCAGAAGAAATTTGCCTCAAACTGTTGCTTGTCTAGGCAGAGATGGGGGAGGGTAGTTGAATCTTCTTTTTTCTGAAAAGATTTGTTTAGCTTTCTGCAAATTCTGGTGTTGAACTCACATTTTTTTAAAAAAACAAAGAATGTAAAAAATATTTAGAGATAACTAGCACTTGACAGAAGGTGCAAGGAGCTTAGCAACAGCAACAGAAGAGAACTGAATATCTGTCATGCAAATTAGAAATTATGTATGTTTTTTGTAATCAAAACAAGACATCTCTATTTATAGCCAATGATTTAATCATGCCTTACTGTCTGCGGTATTTCTTTTAGGACAAACTAAATTAATTGATTTGAAGAAAGTTTGGAAGAAAACATTTCGAGGTAAGAGTGATAAATTCCAACGTTCATAATTAAGTTGTAAGATGTCTGCTTTGTATACAGTAACTTACATTCTCCTGAAAATTCATTTTCCCAGAGATTATTAAAGAACTGATACCCTCTTTGAAATATGTTCACATTAATAATGGTGTAAATTTAAATCTTAGTGCCTTCCTGTCCTCCCATGCCAGCATTATTCAATAGCAAAATCACATTTAATGCATTCAGGTTGCACCGCAGTATATGTGTGTAAGAGAGAGACGCACCATGCAAAGGCATGCAGAAAGCAAATATAGCATGATTCAGTTGAAGCTGGACACCATGCAAGGCCTATTGATTTCAATAGGAGGGATTTAGGGTGCAATACTGCTGGCTGAAGAACTTTCAGATTTAGCAAAAGCCTCCTTACCTATACAGAATGCTTAATCAGAGGTCCACCCACGATGCCAGTGCCTCTGTGAAGTGGTGGGGAATATTAGCTCAAAGAGGAGGCCTGCAAGAGGGAATAATCTTCCAAGATGTTTTATACCTATGTCTACTGGTATTAGTGCAGGGAAGAACCAGCCAGAGATCCAAAAGTAAGCTTATTTGTTTTATTGGGGGAATTGCAATCACACACATACACACAAGATCCAAGCAGTCATGCAATCACACAAGGCTAAATGAAGGAAAAGAGAGAAAAGCTTTGGATGGCAAAGTCTTTAGGGCAAAGTAGGTGATATTTACCAATTCAGTAGAACAACAAAGAAGCAGTGATGTGACTTAGGTGTGAGTCTAAAGACAGTACAGTACACAAATGAGAACTGAAGTAATGATCAGTAATCAGTGTACTGCAAGTTGACAGGAGGGATGTTTTTCTAGGCTCTAAAATCTTATTTTCAAAGGCCCTAAAAGGGCACTATGTCTAAAGTACCTAATGGATAAGGCAGCCCTGGCAACAAAGCAAGAGATTAAATTTGGGAGAAGCATTATGCCAGAAAAAAAACAGCAAAAGAAGTCAATGGAAGCCAAATTTTGAATGCCACCTAGCTATGGGAGTGATTCTTTTAACATCCACTTTAAATTTAGTTCATTGTAGTCTATTTTTCAAACCACTGTATGGAAGGAAAAATAGATACTGGAAGAAAGTGATATAACTGCAGCAATAAAAAAGCATGATCTAGGCCAGTATGGGTACTTTTACACACCACTAATTTCACTAGAAGAAAATTTAAGTATTGAACTCTCTCATGGAAAATGATAGGAATTAAAAATGTGTACCACTGCTTGAATCATTTCAGTCTTAAATGTTAGACATAGGACAACTTGAAAGATTTGGACAAGTTCAATATTTTCTTCCCCCATATAAAATGAGAAAGGAAAAATGTAAGATTTTTCTTTTAATGAGAATGGTAGACTGCAGCTTTACTACACAAATGTTTGATATTTGAGTAGAGTTTTAAGACAGTACATCATTTCTGCAAATGATAGAGTTTTCCAATCAACATAAATGTGTTATTTCTTGAAAGCCATTTCCACACTACACTGTTATAATGCAATTATTCCACATTCAGCATCGTATGGAATTCTGGGGTTTGTAGTTTACTGAGACCACAGAGCTCTCTGGCTGAAAATTCTAAATGCACCTCCCTAAACTGCAAACCCTAGGATTGCATAGGATGTTGAAAGTGGAATAATAGCACTGTAACAGTGTATGCAGAAGTGGCCATATATGGCAGATGTATTCTTAAAAACAGACACTGTTGTTTGCAAATAAGAAGCTTATTTGTGAAAAACATTTATTTTTGTAAATAAAATATACAGATTGCTTCTGTTCCCTTTATTTCCAAAATAATTCACTTTGACCATGTGCACATTTAAGTATAGTTCAGCTATATGAACTATTTTTTTAACTTGCTATTCATCATTTTACATTACAAAACTGTAACATTAAACTGAAATTTATCCAGAGGTTGCACTTTACATTTTAATCATACTGAAGTTGCAAACAAGATGTGGATATTAAAAGGTCTTTTCAGTGTCTTCCTCCTTACTGTTTTCCTTATAGAACAGTCCTTTTGCTCTTTTTGTTTCCTCTATGGGTTGATCCGTATCCGTTTCTGGGTTCTTACAGTGCTTCTCAGAAGGAAAATTGTGAATCTGGAGAAGTTCCCATATCTTCATTTTCACTGATAAATAGTATTTAAAAAGCCATATTTTCTAAAAGCTCTCCTTGTTTCCACTGTTTTGCTTTGGTCTTAAATTTGCACATCATTTTCTACATCATAATGACTTACCATACTTTGCAATACTATGGTTTGTCGGTTCTTCTGATTTAGAAGCTATTTCTGCCTTTGCTGCAGACTTTTTATAACACTGTTTTGCAGTGAAACTTACTTCTATCTCCTGCAAATATAGATAATAACAGTTTGCTGCAGAATTAAATAAACTGATTTGTTATTTGTGAGACTGTATAAAATACTTCCTTCCAAAATGCTTGAACTACTGTATATTCTAATCATAAATGAATTTCAACTGTTTTGTATCTACAATTTCTCCTGCTTTTAGGTGAGATGTTGTTACTAATTTTATTCATCTTAACTAATCTAAAGTTTCATAGATGTGGCATTTTCCATTTCTTCTCCTCAGTGAGAGAAGAATTAATTGAAACCAGAATCTCAAGTGTAGGAATAAATAGACCACACATTCACACCGAACACCTCCTAAAATATTAACAATGTAAATGCTATTAAAACAGTCAAGGGTGTATTCCCAAGCACAATTCACTTTCCCTTCTACCTTCTATTGTATCTGAATGACAGAGACAGCAACTATGCAAAGCTAATGGCGGCTAACTCCACCCCCAAGAAAATCAGTGACAGAGCACAAGCCCCATCCTCTTTGACTAAGTGCTTAGGGAGAGCAAACAGCCAAAAGAAAAACATCAATACAAACCTTTAAAGACTCAGAGCCAAATAGTGAAGGATGACCTCTCTAAAACTACCCACCTTCTCCTTTTCCTTGAGGGATTGATCCTGAAAGATTTATCTCCACTGAAACAACATGAACTCTCCCATTTTTTCTTACATCTAAACATACTACACCCTCAGATCCAACTACTGTCTGACAGGTCTCCTGAACATCAGTTCCTATATTAGCAGCAGTCTGCTATTTGCAAGTAATGTGACTCTCTTTAGGGTCCCCTAACTACTTCAAGGAAAAAGGTGGTTTATACTCTAAACAATTTCTCAATAGATCTATTCTGTCCATAATCTCTTTCTGAACAGTGGGAGGCCAAGACCAAGATGAACTTATAAGTGCTTTGTCCTCTAGATTGAATGACTCCAACTTTTCAGAAATAATCTGAGTATTCAGGATAACATGAGACGTTGCTTTAATATAAGAGTCCAATCCCCTAGAATCTAACTGGCTGTCATTGTGAACAGCCACATGGGACTGATAACAATCAATCAGATTGACAATATTGCAGGCAGATATAGAATTCTTACCCAATTTCATAAAAGAAGGACAACAGGCACTTGGTTTTCAAAAATTCTTGCAATACCAATACCAAAATTTAAATAAGCACCCTTAACTTTATATATGGCTTTGCCAATAACACTATTTCTAAACGTTATTGCATCATGGGCTTTGATACCATCATAATAAAAATATACCACTAAAACTACATCCTTAAATTCCAATACACTTGGTAAAACCTCATTTATAATATCTAAAAAATAAGAAATATGATTCTGTAACATAAGGAAACCTACTGATTTGGGATAGTTTAGTAAAAACAACTTTTGGGTGATCAAAACCGAATTCCAGCTAGTGCTCATAAGTTTGCTTCTTATCACTGAGTGCTTCTGGGACTCTTCTTCATAAGAATCCAAAATCCAAAAATCAAGTGTTATCTGCGGTAGAACTTCAGTTAGAGCTGAGGACTTCTTCCCATGGATCGAGCAACTTTCCTGCCATGGAGACCTTATCTGAATGGGGATCTATACATGTCACTAATCGGCCAACTGCATCAATTGACTGCAATGAATTAACAATGGCCCTTTTCACATGGGCTTAAAAAAATGGTGTAGAGCAACCTCCGCGGAGGTCGTCTACACCATTACGTGAATTGGGGTGGATTACTCTCGAGTAATCCCACACCGCAATCCACAGTTGGGCACCTGCAAGTGGTGGCACCACGTGCTTTTGAAAAACCACATTTTTCAGATCTGTGCAGCCCCATTGCAGCACCCATATGGATTTACGGACACGCGAAAGGGCGTCCCTGCAGATTGGGCAGGGGATGGAATTTCTGGCTGGTGAGCTTCTCCGATTGGTGGAGAGGCTCCGCCAGTCAAAATCCGCCATTTTGGGCGCTGCCGAGCGCCACGGATGCCGCCGGACACTGCAAATGTGTGGAGCAGCGAAACGCGATGCTCTGCACGGCGACGGAATGAGGTAAGTCCCGTTTTGGCATGGCTTTCCCCGTTGCGCTGCCCCCGTGTGAAAAGGGCCAATATTACAACACACTCTCCTAACCTTTCTTTTATCTTTTTTTCCTGATTTTTCAAACAACTTTTAAGATCTGATTTCTTAAGAAATGACAGTTTTCCAACAGTTTAAATGAACTCTTCTGATCTGTTTTCCAATGACATTGTGATTTTTAACTTTGTTATTTATATTCGTGATGTTTTTACTTTTCTTCTCTTTTGTACAAATTCCCTTTATCTCTGCCTTATTTTCTATAGGATGGGACCTTAAGGATGGTTTTCTTGACCCTGTCACCAGCATGATTCCTATTCTAAATTATTTGGCCTTGATCTTCTCTCAGAAATTGAGTAATTCTCAACTAATGTTGTCAGTAGTCTATTGCTCTCTGCAAGGAAATTTTTAACAAGTGCAAGCTCCTCAACATCATGAGGATCCCCTCTTGTAAAAGAATAGAGTTATAGCCCATTTCCTCTGTTTGAGTGCACACAGATTGCAACTTAGTAATTGGACCCTTAGAAGAACTGTAGTGTGCCAGTTCAGTAAGCTATTTCTGAGTGAACTGTTCTATATAGACAGCATCAGGAAGGGTTATGGTATTAGGTGAGGAGGGTGAGATTTCAACAAGAGAACTGAACCTTTTGCATACCATACTTTGATTTACAGGGCAGTCTATGATTACTTCTGTGTGGGAGAGGTGAAAGACAGAATGATGCAGAAGGGCTTTTAAAAAATTTTTTTATTAAGATAAGAGAAACAAGACAGAATACAACAAGCACTATAGGTTAATATGACAAAGCAAAACATTTGCTTACATTCAATATACAAATATTATACACAACATATACGCAAAATATTGACAGTTAACAAACTTACACTTGAATGAATTCTCCCCAATGTGAAGCATGAGCTTGTTGTCTAATAGTTACATTTAACCAGCCATTACCATAATGAAAAAAAAATTGAAAAGTTTGAAAATGGCAGCTATGAGAAATGAGCACATCAAATTATAAAAGATAAATTGTACATTAGCCCAATTAAAATATCTTAAATAACTTCATTCTTGATTATTATTTAATTAACTTCTTAAATACAAAACAGTCATAAATGACTACTATATTATCATCTGAATAAACGTAATATTCTCATATTGAAAAAAAACCCTCATTATCATAGATGTCAAACAAAATGAGAGCATCATTTCTTTCTTCCTTACTCAAAACACACAAATTTCAAAAATTAGAAAAGTCAGCATTTAAATCCACTAACACTACCTATTTTACTTAGAAGATAATCTGCAAAAAGATCCATGTTTTGTAAAATTTGGAGTTGAACTTGTTTTCTAACATATGAGTCCATTTCTGCCATCTCCACCAACTTCTCCAGCCATTCTTCTTCTGTGGGGATAGAGACCTTCCTCCAGTGTCTGGCAAGGACAATTCTGGCTGTTATCATATGCCAGATTAGTTTTTCTGTTTCTTCTCTCAAATTCCTGTTGGAGTTGAAAATGCCCAACAGAAAAAAATGCTGGTGTTATTGATTCTTATCTTTTTATTTTATTTTATTTTAGAATGGACCATGAACCAGAATTTTTTCACTCTATTGCACACCCACCACTGATGGAAAAAGGTGCTAATTTCTTTATTAACATTTCCAACATCACTCCATATTTCTAGACATTCTGGCAATTCTTTCTGGTGGGAGATACCACCTGTTCATCACTTTCACCACATTTTCCTGAAGACTGTATGATCTGATAAACTTGATGTTAATTCTCCATTTTTTCCCCAAGACTCTATACTGATGTTCTGTCCAATGTCTCTGGCCCATTTAACTATATATTCTTTAACTTCTTCATCTGCCAGGTCATACTGTAGTAACTATTGCTACAATCTTGCTAACAAATGCTTATCTCCTTTCATTAGGAAAGTCTCAAAATCTGTTAACTTCAAATCAACTCATCCAGCTTCCAAGTCTTTCCTAAAACTTTCTTTAATTTGAAAGTTGGGAAATCATTGCATTGGAATCTCTTCTTGCTGAAACAGCATTTTTTACAAAAAAAGAAAAAAAGGAGAAGAAAAATTCAGGAATTGTCACTGGAGTTGCAAAAGAAACAAAATGAACTAAAGAAAAACTTGGATAAGAAGAGAGTAAACAGTGAAATTAAAATAATTCAAAAAGAAATCTCTCAATTGACGACAGAGGAAATAGAAAGGAAATGGTCATTTTTGAAATGCTATCATTTCGAACAGGCCAATAGAGTTGGAAAATGTCTCTCCTAAAGATTGATTACAGAAATAAAAAAAGGAAAGACAGTCAGAGTCAAGTTTATTGCATTTTAGCAGCAAGTCATTGCACAAAAATGAAAAAAATAAAATAAGATAAAATGAGAAAGGATAATCCAGCCAATTTACATGTAATACATAATCAACAATAAATAAATCACTTTCCATACCCCTCCTTGTTCTTTATAGCACATAATTGTAAGGCCCTAACAAGAAATTTAGATGTTCTGAAAGACACATATTTCACAGTATCAGATAGCAGAAAAAAAAATCCTTTGCAAAGGAGGAATTTCCCTTAAAAGACTTCAATAAAGGAAAAAATATACTTGCTCAAGCAGAACATGAATTAAATCTTCTATTGAAACAGAGTTGCAAACACATACTCTGTCCTTCATAGGAACATTATTGTACCTGCCATCCAAATTGCCAGTGGGAGAACATTCAAACTAGCATGCAGAAAGGCTAACTTCATTTTAAAAGTTGGAAGATCAACCAGATAATGAGGAAGGGGTGAGTTCAGTGGAATGTAGGAAACAAAAAAAGATTGGCAGGACTTAATCTCAGTCATCTGGGATTGCATTGCAATATCCTTGAGTCTTTGAAGTATAAGTAATTTTGCTTTATCATATCCTTGAGTCAGGAAAAAAGGAACAGAGAACCCCAAATTCATGACAACCAATTGCATTTTATGCATCCATGAATTTGGACCAGGCTTTTCAAAGGACATCAAAAGGAGCTCAGATACCTGCTTAAAATAATTTTTAACCAGAAAAGGAGGGTTAATCTAAGAGCCTCTGTTTTAATTAGCATCCTTTCTTTACTTTTAACAACACCAGGTCCTCAATATCTAAACATATGAGACTAGTGTCAGTATTTCTATTGTCTTCTTTTGTATCCTTTTCCAATGCATATGTCTTCTTTTCCCCTTCTTCCTGTTCCAAAACTGCAGGGTTTTTTTTTTAATTATTAATTTCTGTACATCTTCCTTTTTCTTTCAATTGTCTCTCTGTCATGTTAAGAGTCATGCTAGGATTTCTCAGATCTGTTCCATATCTTCTTAGAAAGTCTTGGGCCTTTTTAATTGAATTCAGTCAAACCATTGATCACTGTAATTAAAAATAACTCTTTCCAAACAGTCCCATTAGAACATTATCAGATTAGTGTTTAACCTGGAAAACAAGAAGTCATAATCCTTTCGTTTTCTCGAAATTCTAACAGGGATTTCTCATTAAAAAAATTGTTTTCTTGATTTGCTAATGGAGATCTATTATGTTTTCCCATTACTTTATCACTGATGGAGTTTTTAGTCAATTGGACTACCACATCTCTTGGAAACTATTTCTTCTTAGCCACTGCACACTGAATTCTGTAGGCAGTATCAATCTCATTATTCATATTAGCATCTTCCATCTCTAGAAAGTTATGCATAAGATTTGATGTCCTCTTAAACAGCGAGTTTGCTTTTTCTATGGGTTGATTGAGGTCAGGTAATTGTGCTGTCTCAACATAACTCAACTCAGATGCAAGGTTGCAGAGAGCTAGATTTGCAGTAGGGCTGTTAGGGGCTTGTGTCAGACCTTTAAGATCCAGAGTCCAATCCAACACAGAGATTGCAGAGAATAGAGGATGAACTTCCACCTCTTTATTCTGCTTCCTTAGCAGCAACAAACTTTGTGATTTCCATCTGGTATTTCCTAGGATTGAGGAGGATACTCTCAAAACCTGGCAAAATACCTAAGATTTTGTAGACCTTTCCAGTAAGCATGGCTTATTTCCCCATATAATCTGAATGTATCTAAAATCCATCTCAACAGCTTTAAACTTACAGCTGACATTCTTAAGTTTAGCAGACTCTTTCCATTACACAATGACATCTTTTCACTACAGCAACCCACCTACAGCAACCCACACCAACAAACAGAAAACAAAAATATTCTTCAAAATAAGAGGAAGAGCTGAAAAGAAAAAAAAGTACCTACCAGCTTTCAGGTGTCTATTGGATACATAACAATTTAAAGAAAATTGGTCTTTGCAGATGAGCAGTAAGTAACAAAACAGGGAGCCAGTGTAGAAGGAAGATATGAAAATTATAACAGAAAACAGCAAAAATTGTAGTTCAGAAGGCACAACAGCAGCAACACAATACAATAGTAAAATAAAACTGTTAAATCAGAGAAAAAGTGAACAAACAGCAACAGAAACATCCCCGAAACCATCTTCTCCCTCCTGCTCCACTCACCCAACACAGACTGTGGAACACCTGCTGAGGAAGAGCACATAACCAGAAGGAGATCCACCCACTCAAGACTTTAAAGACTCAGCACCAAACAGTTAAGAATCTCTCTCTCTCTCAGAGTTGTGGCTGCTAACTCCACCTCTAAGGGAATTAGTGCAAGAGCACAGGCCCCAAACAATCAAGATTGGCTTCCCACACAAAACTCACGTTCTGCATTTCTGCACAGATTGAGCCTGTAAGACAGAGACAGCAGTTATATATTGTTAGTGATTGTTAGTTCCACCCCATAACAATTCAGTAACTCAGCAGATGCCCCACCCACTTAGATCAAGTGCTCAGGGAGTGCCCACAGCCAGAAAGAAAAAACCCACAGTAGACGTTAAAGACTCACCTTGAAACAGTCAGATGTGTACTCCTAAGCACAGTTCTCCTTCTGCTCTATTCTGAGGTATTGTACTTGAAGGACAGAGGTTCAAAATATATAAAGCTAGTGCCTGTTAGCCCTATCCCCAAGGAAATCAGTGACCTAAGACATGATCAACCCTATTTCACCAAGTGTTCAAGAAGGTCACACAGCTGTGAAACAAAAATATCCACACAACCCTATACAGACTCAGATAGATACCATCAAGAAAGGGAAGTAACTTTTTTGTGAAAAGTAACGTAGGGAAGGCAATTGGCACATAAATACAAGGAAAGTAACAAATAGAAATCTAAGTAATTTTATAAATAATGTTTTAACATTATGAGAGGAATTTTATGAACATGGCTTTTTGGAGGGGAAGTTTTTAACCTAAATATATCAAGAAAAGGTGAAGAAGGTGATACAGGGAAAGGAAGGGAAATATTTTTTTTTTTAAAGGAAATGTTCATATTCACATGAGAAAATGGAATATAGTGGAAGGTTATGAATGTGCAAGTAATCATAATTATGAAAACAACTTTTACTCAACTAGGTTTTTTTTAAAAAAAAAATTATCCACAAAGATTATTTTTTAGTTAAAAAGGGTAATATTTTGAAAATAAAAGATATTAGGACAGGAAGAATTTGGCTTGCACATCATGCTTCTTTATGTATTAACATAGAAGGATTAAGATAAAAGAGGTTAAAAAGTAGATTTTTGATCCTATTGTTATTATGAAAGAAGAAATTAAAAAAGAGATTAGTATTTTAAATTAAATGATATCGGAAATATGCAGAAGTATATTCTTTTGGATGCATTTAAGGCAGTGATAATAAGAAAATATATAGGTATTGACATTTCAATTAAAAAAATAAAAGTTTATTTGGGCAAAATGTAATAAAAAAGTAAAAATCCTACAAGAGTAGTAGAATAAATATATGAAGATATTAATAAAGAAACATTGGGAATGAAGAAAAAGAAGACATCAAAAAATTAGACTGAACATCAACATTAAGAATTCAAGTGCACATTAGGAATGAATTTAGAGCATAGGATATGAAAAGCATGAATATCTGGGCTAGATATCTGAGCACCAAAAAAGGAGGAATGATGATTAGCAGAATAAAATGGGACAATAGGGAAATAATTGATTATGAGAGATTATGGTTAAATTTAGTGAAAAATTATGAAAAGTGAAGGAAGTGAAAGATCATAAAATAAATATGAAGACTAAAAAAAACAGACAGAAATTATATAAATTGTCCCATAATAATAGAAGAAGTAAAAAGTGTGATAAAAGAATTAAAAGTGATTATATGCAATCACCCAGATGGATTTACATCAATTTTTGTAAGACATTTGAGAGAAAGCTGGATAACCATGTGGTTAAATTTTGTACTGAAATATTAGCTAATAAAAAGATTTGTGAAACATGGAATTTGTCAGAAATTGTTTTAATTCTCAAGCCAAAAAAGAACCAATTAATCCTGAACCTTATTGTCCCTTTACATTTAGTAATGAAGATTATAAAATTTTAACAAAATTTTCAGCAACTAGATTAGAGAAATATTTACTAAAATTAATTAATGAAGATCAGAGTAGATTTATAAATGGGAGGTACATCCAAAAACCAATAAGAAATGTGTTTAATGTAATATATCATGTCAAACAAAACAGTAATAAGTTAGCATTAATAAAATTAGATATCAAGGCATTTGATTCTATAAATCATTGTTATCTTCATAAAATTTGTTCAGAAGCTGGTTTAGGTGATTAGTTTAGCAATATTATTATGGAAATATATGAATATGCTGAATCATAAATTACTATAAATGGGGAGAAATCCAGAAAAATCAGAGTTAAGAGTGGAGCGAAACAAGGCTACCTTCTCTCCCCTCTATTATTTATGTTGGCAGTAGGCCCTTTCACAAACATAATTAGAGAGGACAAGGAGATAGAAGGGTACAAAATGGGGAAAAAGGAGCTGACGATGCTCTGATAGCAACACAGAAATCTCTTCAAATTTTATTTAAATTAATAGAAATATTTCAAAATTTTTACAGATTATCAGAGCACAAGCCCCACCTCCTTGTGCCAGGTGCTCAGGAAGAACACACAGCAAGAAGCAAACACACTGACTCCAGCCATTAAAGACTTAGACCCCAACAGCAAAAGATGTCCCCTGAAACATAACTCACCTTCTGCTCTCCCCTCAGGGACTGAGTTTGGAAGACAAAGACAGCTGTTATATGGTGCTAGTGGCTGCTAGCTCCACCCCCAAGGTAATCAATGACAGAGAACAAGCCTTTCCCCTCTGACCATGTGTTGAGGGAGAGCACACAGCCAAAAGCAAGCACACCTACTCAACCCTTCAAAGATTCACAGCCAACCAGTGAAATATGTGTTACTAAACATTACTCACCTTCTGCTCTCTCCTCATGAATTGAATCTGAAAGACAAAGAGGGCAGTTATAAACATCTAGTAGAGACTGATAACTCCACCTGCAAGAAAATCAGTGACAGAGCACAGGCCCCAAACAGTCAAGTCTGTTCTCCCAATAAAACCTCACTTTCTGCTCTCCAAACACAGGCCCTTTTCACACACCAGTCCTGTTGCGGAATGGCTTTGGGAGCAGCACGTGATTGCAAGGACCGTTCCACACGATGTCCTTGCAATCAAACAATGCTCCTGAGGCCATTAGGGGATGATCACACATTATATCATTTTTGGCTCATTGCCGAAAATGATGCACGATCACGCATCCCTCATGTGCCCCACACACACTTACCTTGCATGTGGAGGCTCTGGACACACAGTCATCGTGCTTCCTCCCCCAGTGCAGCCTGGGAAAGTACCCAGCTGCGCAGCAGAAGGAAGGGGTGGAACACTCACGCTTCCTTCTGGCCAGCACAGAGCTAGTGTGGAGGGGAAGAGAGGGGACGCAAGTGCCTCCCAGATCAGGCTTTTCACACACCACCAGGCATGGTGATAAAAGGGCCACAGACTGAACCTATAAGACAGAGAGTGCAGTTATATACAGCTAATGATTGCTAGCTCCACCCATTAGCAAGTCAGGGACTGTGCAGAAGCCCCATCCCCTTTGACCAAGTGCTTTCCAATGATTGTATGATTCATCATTGCAGAAGTGTGTGTGGTTGTCCCTGAAGGGGAGGGGAGGGGAGGGGAGGGGAGGGATCAGGGCCTGGTCCTGTGTGGATAACCCTGCCTCCTTGTCTTTCATTCTCCCTCACTCTCCCTCCCTTCTTTTTTCCTGCCTACTTTCCTTCTCTGATGGGAGTTACCTGTGAGGCAGTGCCTGACTCTCCTTTCTTCTCTTCCTTAGCCTTCCACGGCAGTGCATACTGCTTGGGCACAGCTGGTGCTGGCTGGAAAAGTTTTTGGCTTGGTGCCACTATGGTTGTCAGAGAGTTTGGCCAGAAATGAATCAAAGTATGTGCCAGTTGGAAGGCAAGGGTGCAGTATTCCCCCCACCCTCATTTTCTGTCCCCACAACAAACAGTTCATTGAACCTGACCAATGCTAACAACCTGATTTAGCAAAGCAATGAAAACTGGCAGACTTACACCACTGGTTAGAAACTCTACACAAATTTTCACTTTGTTTGAGATTGGGGATTAAAACGCCCAAATAAAGTGGACATTGGGATGAATTGTACCAACAGCAGCTTTTGTGGGGGGAAATCTACACAGAGCAGGCTGGGTCAACTAATGAACCAACCTAGAAGATAAATATCACCCACCATCCTCTGTATTTGTCTATCACTAGTTTGCTATCCTGGGTAGACTGAAAAAAAGCAGATTTACTGACTATGAATGCCTAACGGACTATGTACAGACTGAGGGAGGGGAAGTTATGCACACCTGCCAGGCAGATATCTATTTGCATGTATAGATCACCTCTTTCATTTGCTATTTTTTTTTTAATTCAATCGCTGTATTATCAGCTTTCATAGAGAACTGACACACAAGTTTTGTTTGGTAAAATCTTTGCTTCTAGGGGGGAAAAAGGGTAATATTATATTGAAGAGGGGTTTTTTAAATCCTTATTCAGTTTAAGAATTTGTATTAGTGCTCTGAAAGGTGTTGCCACACATAATCTTCTACATAAAAGATTTTTGTATACTTGGCAGCTGATAATGAAATTCTGAATAAAATGCTTCCGAGAAAGCCCTTTGAAAATATAGTAGGTCTCTTAACAGGGCTGAAATCAACTCCCCTGGAAGGAGCAGCCATCACTTTGTAGGTTCCAGAGGAGAAGACATGGTGTTTTCATTTGAAATTTCCATTTGTTTTGTGTTTTCTAAAGAATAACTGATGTCTTGCTAATGGAGTCTTTTAGCCACATAAATATGAGCAACAATGTTCTTGAAAGTTTCCCTGTTGTACAAATTCTAAGTTGCTACGCCAGGGGAAAAAAAAGAATTTTAATGGCTGTTATTAAGCTTACTGGGCTGCAAAATGGCATGAATAGCTTCATTTCAGCTGCCAGGCCATTTATCTACATCTGCATACCACTACTGTGGAGCTGCTAGGCTGACATTTGAACTGCTTTGTCAGTTAGTAGAAAACAAATTTATAGTTATAAAATCATAAACTCAAAGGAAGCTGCCACAATTATGTGCTTTGAAAAGTGAAGAACAGGAAGACCTTGAAGAAAATGAGAGCACACATATGATTTCCTATACTTATCAAGCCATCAAAAGAAATTGTGCTGAATGAACGACATACATAGTTCACTAAAAAACCAATGCACCATATAAACAAAAATGAGAAATTTTTAAATGCCAAGGAAGCACCCAAGTTGAAAGATAAACACAAAACAGTCAGGTGCAAGGGTCAATTTCAGTAGTTTCCCTTTCAAACAGACAAAGTCTACTGTCCTTATCACTATGTTAAGAATGTGTCATATTTCCAAAGAATCCATCAAAATTTCACTGAAGGTAAAATTCAGTTACAGACTTACAAAAATGCCCAAGATACATGTCTTTCCTTTAGAACTTTTTTTGCATCTTTTTGAAATTCCCAGTTTTGTCCTTCCTGATCAGGATCCCACATTGTAAGTTAAATTTGGATAGTGACTAATTTTCATTAATTGCTTGGTTGGATAAATAACCAGTCTACACCTAAATTGAATTTAAACTTCTCTCTTTCCAGTTTGTTTGTTTTGTTTTCAGTATTTTCACTGCTAGCAGTCCAATATACTGCATTAGAAAATGAAATTGGTGTTGGAACAGACACCAAGTTCAGGTAGACTTGAAAATCCAACACAAAAATGACAAAATGATAAGATTAAGATGTCCTTAAGTTATTCATGCTTACACTGGGAATAATTATTGAGCCATATCTCCACTTATGTTCAAATGGCTATTTCATTACTAGCCAGGGTTGTCATCTTCTGACATCCTGCATGAATAAAGTGTTCTCCCATTCTATCTGAAATCTTTTATAATCCAGCAGGCAACATTCCTGTTTGCTGCAGGAAAGATCAGGTAGTAGATGGCCTGAGGAGTGGAATAATCTATCATTTTTAACTCCACAACTTTAAAGAAACAACAGTTTCATTCCATGCTATATGTGATAACAGAGAAAATCAGAATCCCATTGCTTACTACCACACAATTTAGGAAATAGTAGCTTTCCACAGAGGAAAGGTATAGGAGAGTTTAAACATATTTACTCACAAACTAAGTGTTACATGGTAGTATTGTTCCAACACAAAATGATAAAAAATTAAATCCACAGTAATCTTGCTGCATTTCTTCTTCAAGAGAATTCTGTGATTGAAAATTGCTCAGCTGTAAATCGTACTATAGAGAATAAAGCATAATTCTTGTTTTCAGAGCAATGTTTCCTCCAGGGATACAAATACAGATTTCCAGAAAAATGCTTACTTAGTTCAGTGAATCTATCATACAAAAGTTAAGTCAACCTTTTCTTTACTTTGTGTATGCGTGTGTGTGTAGGTCAGAAGAAAATCTCTCTCTCTATCATGATCTATCTATCTATCTATCTACCTACCTATCTATCTTCTAGATGTCTCTGTCTACACACACACACACACACACCCTTCAGCAAGCAGCAAGTAGCTCTTTCCTGATCTGGACCAAGAGAAAATGCCTGAAATGTAACTACTGCATGGAAAGGGACAAAATCATAATCAGAGGAGAAAAATAAATATAGAATTATCCCTGTTCCACTGTTAACTAAAAAGATAGTAAGGAAAATCAAGGAAATAAGTCATGAACAGCTTTTCAGACTCACACAAACCTTCTCAAGAGTTTTGTTTTTCTTTCTGTCTACCCAAGAACAGATCTGTGCTGGATGACATCAGAGTCAGAAACCTTTTGATTTAGTTATCTAGAATGTGGGATAGTCTCATAAAAGAAGTTAGTCTTTAAATTTCTTAAATTTAGGTTCTATTCTCGCATACATATTTAAAACATGATGCTCCTTAATGTGTTATTTTCACTGATGCTTTGTTGTTGCTTTGTTGCTTTGTTGTTGCTTTGATGTTTCGTTCACTGATACACACATGCTACATTTTATCCCAAATTTCAAATGATTTTGTATGCAATTGCCATTGTATTATTGTATCTGAGTACGAATTGCCTTCAGTATTTTTAATACAAAAAGATGAGGCATAAATGATAGAAGTAAACAACAAAACTAAAAAGGGAGTGTGCACGGGAAACTAACATCTGTCTTAAAATTAGAGTGTACAACATTAAGTTTAAAAAAAGAACAAGGTCTTACAATATTTTGTTTCTCTATCTAGTCTACACACACACACACACAAATAGATAGATAGATAGATAGATAGATAGATAGATAGATAGATAGATAAATCTTGTATTCTAGTTTTAATTTCCTATACCCAAAAGGATTAAAGTCATAACTAATTAACCCTTGCCAGGTTTCAAATCTCTGATCCTGAAACTCACATCATCAACATGGCCAAAGGTACAGAGTCTTACACCACAATGGCTATGAATATTATACATGTAAATTTATAATCTCATGGATGCAATTTTATTAAGAGTATTAGGTCCAACCTGTTGTGCCAATTCATTCAGCTTCTTTCGTCTCTCCCTCCACATCCCAGCACATTTAATTATCAATGGAAATTTGCTCATTGTTTGGCAAAAACATTTACCATTACATACAAAAATCACTCTAAACTCTAGGAATCCGTGAGAGAGAATCATAATTGTAATGTCACTTCCTTATATTATTCAGCCAAAGATATTTATTCAGCCAAGGACATTTTTTTAAAAAAATGTTGGAAATTTCTCCCATAGCCTACCATTTTACAGATTCTGTATAGAGGTTTCTAACCATAATCTTAAACTCTTAGGACATGAAATATATGTGTGCCAGCACACATACATTATGAGGGACAAAAAGATAGCTGAAGGTCTCAGGGATCTATATCCTTGAGAGCTACTCCTTCAATGTTACTGTTAAGATAGAAATCACCAATTTCTCTTCTGACCTCACTTTGTGGACAAGTGCACATTAGATAACTAGTGACACCAAATCAATGAAAGCAAATAGGGCCTGCATGATCAACAAGTTAACTGGCTACGCTGGCCCAGTTAGCTTTGTGGGTGGAAAATACTGGGAAATGTCTTGTTTCTCAGACCTTCAGTTATGTAGTTCCTCTTTGAACTATAACATTATAACTTGGATTCATAGCCTTTTTAAAGCAAACTTGTTTTAAATACAGCACAACTTAGACCTGCAGTCACATTATGGGACTGCAGAAGCCAGCTCCCTTAAACCAGTGCTTTTTCCATGGGCAAACCAGCATATATATATATATATATATATATTTATTTATTTATTTGCAGTCTGTTAGGAACCAGTGGCCCCCCCCCCATTTTAAACATATTATTACAGTGTTTTTCTTTATTTCCTGTAGTCTTGATAGAGGCAACTGCAGTTGACTTCTCAAAGATTGTGAGCACTTTTTGGACCACTACTTTAAGAAGTACTGCCTTAGACAATTTCTTTGAATTTTCTGCTTTCACGTATTTTTATTAGCAATGTATTTTTTTTGAAAAATACTAATCAGATTTGCTTCACCGTCAGTCACCTCAGTTTACTTCCCACTGCTATTTACATACCTATGTATGCATGTTTTAAAAGATCTAATGACATAAAAATAACTGAAACCAAACAATCAAAACCATGTGAGCATGTGTGCATTTGAATGATACAAAGTAAGTCATACAAAGTGCTTGTCATTTATGAGGGTTCAGTTCTTTTATCTTTGGAGATGTGTGGTGCAATTTTTCATTTCATGTTGATGCTGGTAGTCCAGAGCCTTCTGCATCTAAATCCGGTAAAACCTAAGGGACAACAAACCACGTGTGACGAAGCTGAATTTTGTAAGCTAACTAGAACTGACATTAGAATTGAATTGAATTATATCCTTTGAAGGATACAATAAAAGACAAATAAGTTTTCACTTGACTGCCTCTTTAAGAGCTAAATTCAGAAATCCTCAATGCTTAGAAGACCATGGTCATTTCTGCACTACACTGTTATAGTGCTAATATTCCACTTTCAACATCCTATGGAATCCTGGGACTTGCAGTTTAGGGAGGGGCATTTAGAATTCTCAACCCTAGAGCTCTTTGGCCTCAGTAAGCTACAAATCCCAGAATTCTACAGGATGTTGAAAGTGAAATAATAGTACTATTACAGTGTAGGGCACAAATGGCCCATGTTTAGGTCAGAAGCTAGGAAAAGCAGCTGATGTCTGTTCAGTTATCACCTCTTCTGTTCAGGACCATTCTGCAAGCATTTGGTTAAACTTTATGTTTTCAAAGATTAGATACTACAATCACTCTGAATTTTTAATAGCCTTTTGTGGGGAAGATGAGTTCTGTCCTTTTAGTAAATAATCAGAGTTTCTGTTAGAATGTACTTGTGAGTGTTGATTTGAAGGTTGAAGTACATTTGGACCTGGAAGCTGAATGAGTGCCTTGCCCCGGAACACATGGGAAGAAACTATATTGCATATCCTTCAACACTTTCAGATTACAGACACCCTTTTGCGCGTATCTTCCCTGCTGACCTAATTTGTGTTTGTACACATTGAATTGCACATATTTTAACTATTCATATTTTAAAAATCTCTGCATGATTTCATGAAGCAAGCCTCCAAAATGTGCAAATTTATGACAAAAACCTATGCTTTCTCTTTTCCTGAGTATGGCAACTGTTTTGCAAGCATTTTCAACCAATTGTTTATTTTTGGGGGATGGAGGTACGTTCATCTCTTGCCTCAAATGCCTTGGGAAGATGCTAAATCAAATGCATTGTGCAGGATACAAAAAACATGAGTGTGAGTGTGTGTGAGCACACACACCTTCATGTCACTTGTGGACTTATGGTGACTCCATGAATTTCATAGGGTTTTCTTAGGAAAGAAATACTCAGAGGTGGTTTGTCAGTTCCTTTCTCAGAAATAGCCTACAGTATTCATTGGCAGTCTCCCATCCCAGCACTAAACTGAGCTAATCCTGTTCAGCTTCCAATCAAATGGGATTTGGTACCTTTAGGGCATTTAAGCCCTTTCCGCAATGTACCTTTTCACGGAGCTGGGGTGCAGGGATCGCATTAGCAGCCTCCAGCAAGAGGCTCTTGCATCCCAGTTCCTTCAGCTCCACAGGTGCCACCCACTCATGCGAGACCCCAGCCTCTTTCTTCTGCGGTGCAGCCTGGGAGTTTCCCAGGCTGCACTGGGGCAGGAAGTGCAAACACCGCAGCTCCGGAGCTCCGCACGCACTGCAAGTGTGCATGGGGCCCTGGAGCAATGCACAATCTTGCACCATTTTCAGCTTAAGCTGAAAATGAAAAAGTGCATGAGCGGCACCTGCCAGACCCTGGAGCATCGCGAGATTATGAGTGTGTTATGTGGACTGCTGCTTGCATTCGCGTGACACTCAAGGGGTCGTTTTGCATGGCAAATGTCGTGCGAAAAGGGCCGAAATCTGGTAACAGTATTTAGGCTACCTAAATTCTTTTCAATCACCATCACCACTGACTTACTGCATCTCTGAATATGTCTGTGCCTCTGTTGGGCAAGATGTTTAACTTGGCAGGTCTACTATTTATGTATTTCATATCTTACCTTTCTCTCAGGAGTTCAATGTAGTATGCCTACTACACTGAACTTCAGTTGCCATTCTATTATCCATTTATGAAGCTAAAGCTGTAGGGTGGACTTTCAATAGTCTGAAGAAACTGATGGCATCCATAGACATGTTCATCCTGACTATAGCATACTCATAAACAGTTATGAATAAGTAAGCAATCATATTTCTGTAACCCTGATATGATGAGGAACTGTACCATTCATAACATGGCATGTTAAATGTACAACTGTAATCCTGCATGATAATAATCAATATTTAGAATCACTACATGACTATTACTTTGATGTCCCAGGGATTTAAGGCTATTCTATGCATGACATTTTTTCCTGCATAATAGAATGAAAATGAATTGTGGAAATCAAGCTGCTGTTTTGCATTGTGCCTTCCAAACTTAGATCAGACACAATTTTTACATCTGATGCTACAGATTTTTAAGAAGCAAAGACGCAGCTCTCATTTTTAACCAGCATATTTAAAAATCGGAACATTTTATAAGTGGGGCATGAAATTCACTTCTCACTACCCAAAAGGCATGTACACATTAGGAAACTAACAGTTTATATACTACTTTTCATTCTTCCTTGAAAGTAGTGAATACTTTAATGACATGATGTTATATCACTTTAGCAAGTCTGTTGCTAAAATGGACAGTAGAATGTTATTAAAGAAGTACTGAAAGCAAAACAAATATTCACATGCTACAATGCATTTTATTTAAACAGGAGTTTGTGTTTTTGTCCTATTTAAGTTTGTGAGGTCTGTCATGATCACTTGAGTCATCAAAACTATGGCCCTTTCTGCAGGATGTTGTTGTCCTGCATTGGGAACAGGAGAAGGATGGGAACTGGATGATGCTTATGCACAATGTTGTCCATGTCCCATTGTTCTCCCATTCTCAGGCAGTGTGATTGCACTCCAAATCATTGGCAGGTTCTCCATATCAATGACCAGTGATCACGTAGCCCTCCTACTGCCCTCCCGCACTTACTTGAGCTGTAGAGGGCCAGGAAGTGCAATGACCATGCTTCTTGCCCCAGCACAGCATGGAAAAGTGTTATCATACCTCCTTCATTCCTGCAGGCAGCCAGTGCAGAGGAGAGCACTCCTATTGCACTCCCCTCCCAGGATAGGCTCTACCAAGATATCTGCAGTATGGCACTGGGATCTAGTAATGTGAGGAAAGAGCCTATGCGTAATTTGTGGTTAAAGAAAAGAAGGGAGGAATTAACAATATTGTTTCAAGAAGGGCAAACATTTAGCCTAACTAACCTGGTATAGAGTTGGAGAATGACTACAAAAGAGGCAACCATGGGGAGGTATGTGGGGTACAGGAAAGGTGAGGAAAGATTGTGGTGTTTTGAGCTTTAAAACAAACAAATAATGGGAGGAAGACACAGGAAAGTGGTTTATAAAATTATGCTTGCATTGGAAAGGTGGATCTCTCATGATATTTGAACTTGTTGTCATCGAACAAAGCTAAATTCAATAAAAACAATAAGAAGTACTTTGTCTAGCATATGATTAAACTATAGAGCTTCACAGAACCACCATGGTGTCCAGAGCCAGCTTCCAGCTGAGCAAATTCTGCTAAGAAAATCCAATTATAGGGTCACCTTAGGATTGCCATAAGTCAGAAATGCCTTCAAGGTACACAGCCTTCAGACCAGAAAGTGTAGTAATGACTCCTAATTCAGACAACTTTAAATAGTAATTAAACTAGTTTATTATGAGTAAGGCTACTAACAGCTGCCAGTAATAAGGGCTACTTCCAGTAGGCCTCTGAATACCTAGAGAAGTTAAGAAGTATATTGTTGTCTCCATATACTATTTAGTCCCCATAGTCATCTAGCTGGTGGCAGCAAGAAAACAATGCTGGGCTAGATGGCCCTTTGGTGTGATTCAGAAGGTATCTCCTTATAATTTTTCCCTGTGAATGATGTAGAGTAGCAACTCCATCCTTCCTAATTGGTGATACAAATTCCATCTGATTCATGGAAATCATACTGCTACTTTCTGTGGAGGAATAACACACACTCCTCCCTTGATTTCCCCACAGGTCAAATTCCTGATAAAACTAATACCATGAAAGCCATCCCTTTTTCTCTATTCCATCCTGTTATTGGACTGACATCCCATTATTGAAACATCTATTAATTTATTCTCACTTCTAATTCTATTAGATGTTTAAAACTTTAGAACATTGGCAATAGTTTATGTGCTTGCATCCTCATAATCATATTTTTAAAGCAAAATATCCCCCACCTTTTGCTCTCCTATGGGAAGAAATATAAAAATTGTCTTGCAGTTGGCCAGCAGGCTGTCCGTTTTTGAGGAGGCATGCTAGCTCTAGTCTCTGATGTGAATTCAATGAGAGACAGCAAAAATCTGCCTAGGGATGCAAAACCAGTAAGTATTCCAGAAGGTATTCAAAGAGTTATAAATGTACACATCCCCTAGTGCAAGAAGCATTTGTTTTCCAAGAGGGATTGCTGGAGTTTGTTCCCCTGAACAGCATTCTAGTGAACAGCTTGCAGCAGTTCTGGTCATAATTGCATTTACTCTATCCCCCAAAAGTATAGAAAAGCAATTGAATTAGTTATATTAGTATGCCCTAGTGGGGAAGAGCAATTTGTATTCATGTCAGAATGCTTTGCACATTAAATCACCCGTGGAATTCTTCTACACTAAAAAAGTAAAATAAAATTGACACAGCATTTGCAGAATTATAAGACGTACCATGCCTGCTATATTGAGGAAGAGCTGTTTACAGCACCAGGTTAATTTTGCTGATGCTGGTTTTTGAAAACTGCTAACAGCACTGAGACTACTCCTTGAGTCTTGTAAACTGATCAATCCTGTAATAGCAAGATTGCTAACAAGAACTTACCCCAGCAAGGCCCAATGTAAGTAGAAAGTATCCTAGTTTGTGTTGCTCAAGCAATTAGAATTTGACTTGTTGATACATGCACAAGCACTAATGGAAGGAAGAGCCTGGCTCACATGTATTTAATTTGGTTTTTGTTTATGATTGCATTTTCATACAGCTTAATGTGATCTTGTAGAATTTGGAGCCAAAAGCTAAGCAAGCTTTTACTGCAGCAGTTTGAAATGCATTTATATCCTCCCTACAAACACTTTCTGTATTAGAAATAAAACAGATAATTGAACAAGGAATTGAACAGGGCAGAAGAGATCTGGTGGAAGAAGGGGAAATAGGAAGATCCTTGTTTCAAGCCATGTCTTACTACTACTAAGGAAGCAAGCAGGAACTATATAAAAGGTGGCCAATAATACTTGCTCTGAATGCCTTCTTGGGTCCCTTCAGACCCCATGAGAATTCCAATGTAATGAAGGATATAAAAGTCTTCTATTGTCCAGAGAAGTACTTGTAGGAGAAGAATCTGAGATCGTCCATAATACTCAGACTCCCAGATCCAGAAGAAATGTATTCCCATGAAGACACAGATTTCTTTATTTCTTTTTTCATATTTGATCAGCAATATTTGTCCTTTTTTTTGTCAAAAAATATGAATCCAACACTACTTAGGTGTTTAAAAATCTTGCTATGGTCATTTCCATTTCAAGACTTGTTTTCAACCTCAGGAATTAAAACACAAACACACACACACACATAGTGAAGGAAAACAACAGATTTGTCTTTGGAATCATAGCACAAGACCTCAAAGCAAAATAGACTCTGCTGGGGGAAAACACCCACTAATGAAATGTCATTCCTGGTACCAGCCATGCTAAGACAACCAGAACATGCCCCTTGAATTCTGCAATAGTCCTTGCAAGCAGATTTCTTACTGCTCCCCTGCTGGAGAACTAAAAGTACAGGGGTGGGAATGTATGGCTTATTCTATGCAATGGTATCAACATACACTAGGCCTTAGATAGCATACCTTCCATCAGTTTTTAGATGGCAACAACAACAAAAAGTTGTCCACCACATTCCATCCTATTCAGCTGATGATGGTATTGTATTGTAACCAAGCTGGGCTTCCCTTGGGATACTAGATTGTCTTTTCAGGTAAATGTATCATTTCTGATAATATGAGACGTTATCACAGTGGTGTAACCAAACTGCTTTGCCATTGTTTCCAAGCTTATTTGACATTCACTGACACTATGTACGTTTACACCCTTTTTCTGGCCCTGGATGTTCCTACAGGATATCTCTGGTTGCTCTACAGTAAACTGTCTATGGTTATCTGCACAGGTCTTTCACCTAATCCTTGCTACACATGATATCAGTATCTCCACTTGATCCTTCTTACATGGGAACAGATGAGCAGGCACTTCCTGCCTTCACATCTCTAGGACTTCTGCCAAGGTACTTTTCTTACCTGAAAGTCTTATTCCTCTAGCTAGCTCCACATACAGTTCCTTTATCCTTGCAACTGACTAGTGCCCATCTAGCCTCTTATTTATCCATTTCCCCCTCTCTCTCCCCTGCTGCCCACTCTCTTTCTTTCATCTTTAATATCTTCTCCTCCACTCTTAGGCTCCATAATGTTGTTGCCTCTACTGCCTTTTCCTCACTGTACTCTTTCCCATGCCTCCAAACACAATCCCAGACACGGCCAGGAAGTGTCAACATCAGTTTGTGCATCCCTGTGACAGGAAAACATATGAGAAATTTTGAAGGAAACAAAAAAGAACTTTGGCTTTTCTTAGATCCATTCAGCCATCTTAAAGAGAGTTGAATTCAGGAAAGCTCTTGCAAACTTCTTTTTGTCTCCTTGTCACTTCTGCTGGAAGAAAAAAAAAAACACCATTCAGAGGTAAAATTCAGAGGTAAAAATGGAACAAGTGTATACACCATGAACAAGCCCACTAGGAAATTTCCTTAAACTGCCTCTTATCAGCTTTATCAAGATACATTTACTCTTATAAAATACCAGGCTTTAGACAGCTCTTCCATATCCAGTCCCATATCACTGAGCAATTCAGAACAGAACTACCCATAATACGAAAGTGGATATAGCAAAAGCTTGAGAATAGCAGAAAAGAAGTAGAGGT
>CAOLHI010006658.1:0-27135 GCA_948474755.1 Ctenosaura bakeri
TGTCACTTCCCCTGAGAGTCATGTCTATCACAAACCCCCTGTCGAAACCACCACCTTGACACGGGCTGTAAAGGGCCTCTACTGTGATAAGGCGGAAAGGGGTGCGGTCAATGGTGATTCCTGTGACCTCCTCTGGGGCACTGAACCCTCCACCACCACCACGACAAGTACCCTGGGGGGTGGCACGGCGGTGGCGATAAACGGTGGAAGACGCCACCCCCCTGGCGTATATCCAGGAGCAGGTCCCCTAAAGGTCCGAGGAGAGGTCTCTGACTCCATCTTCTGGGACCTATGAATCTTCACTGATTCTGAGGACTCAGGTTGCTTACCTGTAACTGTAGTTCTTCGAGTGGCCATCTGTGCCCTCACACATCCCGCCCTTCCATCCCCTTTTTTTTCAGGTCCCTTTTTTTCTAGGCGGACTACAGAACTGAGGAGGGACAGTTGCCGGCGGGAGGAGCATGCAGAGTACCGGCATGGGGGAGGGGTTCCCGCCAAGCTACTAAGCTCTAAATTTTCCCAAAGCTTACACTACAAACACACATAGTCGCATCACAAACACACACATATCACACTCTTGCACCACATATAATGAACCTTCCCCTCCTTCACCCAACCCCCTTCCCCACATCCCACCAAACATTGCACACACAAAATTCCCCTTTTCCCTCAACTTTCCCCAAAAACCCACACACACACACAAACTGCACACCACACCACAAATCACTTTTTTTCCCCATTTACTTACAAAGACACTTTCATCACAGACATAAATACATTTTTCCCCATTCACTCACAAACCCTTTCCCCACATACCACAAAAACACACGCATATCGCACAGTGACAACATACACATTTCCACCATTTATAAAAATGCCCCCCACTAACCACACAAAATGTATTGCACACTCACAACACAAATGCACACATCACCATTTTTTCAAAATGTTTTTCCCACAACCTCAACACACATTGCACACTTACGTCACAAACACACATATTTGCACCACATACACACAAACACACATACCTTCAAACATAAGCACACACTTTCCCCCCATTCACTCACATCCCTTTTCCCCCCACATACTACATGGCACATTGCACACTCATGCATAAATACCTTTCCACCATCCACTCACACTTCTTTCCCCTTTATGCCACACAGATCTGTGTGACATGCATGTGTGTGGGGCTTTTGGGGAGAACTGTGTGTGAGCACATGATTTATGTGATCCTTCTGGATGTGTTATCTGGGGGAAAACTGTGTGATGAATGGGGGAAGGGGGTGTGAGTTAACGGGGGAAATTTTGTGTGTGTGGTTGTGTATGTGGTTTTTTTTAAATGGTATAGATGTGTGTGTTTGTGGTGTGAATGTGATGTATCTATGTGTGGCATGTGGGGAAACAGTGTGTGAGTAAATTTAAAAAACTGATGTTAGTGTGCAGTCTGTATGCATATGGCATATTCGAAAAGGGTGAATAGTGGGAAAGTGTGTGTGTGGAGCAATGAGTGTTTGTGAGTGAATGGTATAAATGTGTGTATTTGTAGTATGTGTGCGGTGTTTTCTGCAGTATGTGGTAAAAGAGCATGTGAGTGAATTGTTGAAATATGTGTATTTCTGCCATGAGTGTGCAATGTAGCTGTATGGTATTTTGGGGGAAGAATCATAGAATCAAAGTTGGCAGAGACCACGGGGGCCATCCAGTCCATCCCCCTGCTATGGAGGAACACCCAAAAAAGCATTCCCAAAAGGAACCCAACCTCTGCTTAAAACCTCCAAAAAAGGAAACTCTACCACACTCTGAGGAGCAGATTCCACTGCTGGACAGCTCTGACCATCAGGAAGTTTTCCTGCGGGTTCAGGTGGAATCTCCTATGTGTGAGTGAATTTGAAGGGGTGTTGATGTGTGAGTGTGCAATGTCTAGGTTTGTGTGAATTATGAAGGAAGAGGTTGTGAATGAATGGTGGGAAAGTGTGTGGGGATCTGAGTGTGTGATATGTATTTCCATGTGGGTGGTGGAAATGTATGTATTTGTGGTACCAGTGTGCAATATCCATGTGTGGTAATGGGGGGGAAGAGGGTGGAGTGAATAGGGGAACTATGTTTGTGGATGTGGAAGATGTGTATTTTTCTGTGAATGGGGGAAATCTTCCATTTGAGGTATTGTGTGTGGTATGCATACGTAGGGTATGGGGCAGAACTGTTTGTGAGTAAAGGATGGAAAATGGATGTGTTTGGGTAATGTGCGAATGGTGCGTGTGTGGCGGTGCGGGGGGTTTTGTGGAAGGGTGTGTGAGCGAATGGTGGAAATATGTATGTGTGTGGTGTGATTGGCAATTATGTTTGTGTGTGAATGCTATAAATGTATGATTTATAGTGTAGTGTACGGTCTGTGTGTGTTTGTGATTGGTGAAACTGTGTTTGTGGTGTGAGTGTGCGATGTATGTCTTTTTTAATTGCAACTGTGTGTATTTGTTGTTTTCTAATTGTGTGTGTGGCATGTGGAGGAGGATGTAGGAGTGAATGGGGGAAAAAGGGTTTTATGTGGTATGTGTAACGTGTTTATGTGTGAATGGTGTAAATGTGTGTATTTGTGATATAAGTGTGCAATGTGCATTTTTGGTATGTGAGGAAGATATGTGAGTGAATGGTGGAAGTGTGTGGGTGTGAGTATCTGAGATGTGTATTCTTGTGTGAATGGTGGAAATTTGTGTGCTTATATGTGAGTGTGTGGTGTGTGTGTGTGGTATGGGGGAGAAGGTGTCTGAGTGAATGGTGGAAATGTGTTTGTGTTGTAGGAGATATCTGTGTGTGGCATGTAGGAGAAGGGTGTGTGAGTGATTAGTGGGAATGTGTTTGTGTTGTGAGTACGCAATATGTGTGTGTGGTATGTGAGGGAAAGCGTGTGAGTAATGGGGGAAATGCATGTAGTGTGCAATATCTGTGTTTTTGTGTGAATGGTAGAAATGTTTGTATTCATAATTTGAGTGTACAGGCTGCATACGTTGGTGTGAGAACGGTGGGAAATGTTTATTGGTCGTAGAAATGTGTTTGTGGTGAGAGTGTGCTATGTGTGTTTTTGTGTGAATGATGGAAATGTATTTGTGGAGTGTGTGATATGTGTGTAGCTTGTAGGGGAAGTGTATATGAGTGAATGCTTGAAATATGTGTTTGTGGTAGCGTGCAATGTGCATGGTATGGAGGAATGGGGGGGAAAGGTGTGTGAGAGAGAATGGTTGAAATGTGCATGCGTGTGGTGTGAGTATGTTTTCCACTTGGTGGAAGACTGTGTAAGTGAATGGTGTTAAGATGTGTGCTTATTGCATGTGGGTGCAATATATGGATGTGTGGTATTGGAAGGGTGTGGGAGTCAGTCGTGGAAGTCTGTGGTGTGAGTGTGCCGTGTCTGTGTTTATATGGCATACGGGGGAAGCAGTGTGAGTGAATGGTGGAAATGTGCATGATAGTGGTGTGAGTGTTGAAATGTATGTGTATGTGGTGTGATCGTGCAGTGTGGAGGGGTTGTGTGTGAATGATGGAAATGTATTTGTGGAATGTGTTCTCTGTGTTTTTCGGCATGTCGGGAAGGATATATAAGTGAATGGTTGAAATATGTGTGTTTGTGGTATGAACGTGTGTGGTGTGAGTGACAAAATGTGTGAATATGCAATATCTGTGTGTGATCTGTGCGGGAAGGAGGTGTGGATTAGCAGGTGTAGGGGGGTTGTGTCTGAATGGTGGAAATGTGTGTGTTTTTATTGTCAGTGTCTGGCGTGTGTAGGTGTCTATCTGGTCTCCATGTGTTCTGTGTTTGGTGGGGCATGTGCAAGTGGTACAGATGGCGTCTGTGTTGGGTTTGGTGAAATGATTGTGTGTGAACTGTGTGAGCTGTCCCCCAAAAGGGGGGGCAGTGTGTGTGTTGGTGTTTATTGGTGGAATAATACATGGGTGAATGGGGAAAATGTATGCAATTGTTGTGCAAGTGGACGATGTGTGTAGCTGTGCATATGCCATGTGTGATGTGTCTGACAGGGACAAGAACATGTGCAAGTGGTGCAGTGTGGGTGTGTTGTGCATGAGGGGGGGTCTTTGCGTGATATGTGGGAGATGTCACAGAATGGGCTGTGTTATTTGTCTTTTTTGTAAGCAGGTACTATATGGGAGAACGGTGTTTGAGTGATGAACAGATATGTGTGTTTCTATGCTGTGAATGACTGGGGTGTGTATGTGTGTGTGTGTGTGATTATGTACCATCTCCATGGGTGCTGTGTTTGATGGAGTAAGAATATGGCTGAGGGGTGCACAGGGATCCTTTGTGTATGTGTTTACACATTTTGTGGCATGTCTGTCTATATGACGTATGTGTGTGGTATGTGGCAGAAGGGTGTGCGAATGTATGGCAGAAAGGTTTGTGCCTCCACTGTGAGCGGTGGGTGAGTTTTGTTTTGTGTGTATCTTTTTATGCATATGGGAATGGGGGTGTGGGGGGGAGGGGATGGGGGGGGTGTGCGAAAGGAAAGTGTACATGTGGTGTGGGATATGGGGATTTGTGAGTCAGGGGGCAAGGGATGTGTGTGTGGATATGTGTTTGTGTGGAAAAAGAAATAAACGAGGCCTAAAACCAATAGGCCCAACCAGAGCAGACCCATGGAATCAACAGAGCTTGCAAAACTGTTATTGTGCCAAGTTCTCACTACCGAATGGGTTTTGCTCAAGTTGGGGCTGCCAATTGGGAAAACCAAATTCCCCAGAATACATTCACTTACCTTTTTTGCCGAAAACCTGCAATAAAATATTGTTAGTTTTGATCACTTTCCTGGGAAATGGTTTTGCCTACATAGGGAAGGAAGACAGTCAAATGGAAAATATCAACCTACTCCACAGACCTACCAGGAAAAGTCGGAGAGGATTTTCAGGGGTGCCTTTGGGAACGAACCTGTCTGTAACCTTGACCCTAGTCTAATAGCTTGAGGGCAGGTCTAACCTGGGCCCCGTTAACCATGTTTAGGCTTGTATTGATCTGACCAAGTACTGTTTCCCCAAAATGAATTTAATTATCATTTATTGAGAAAGTCTACCCTCAAAATATTATTATTGATGGTTTCTTACCTGGTAGATAGCTTTGCCTACATGAAGGAACACAATCAAAGAGAACACAGCAAAACTTTCTACAAGTCAGTGACCCTGTGACTGTTCATAACTGGGACAGAATAAATTCTTATTTTAACCTAAAACACAACTCAATTTACTAAAAAAGTCACTGATTAAACTCAACATCACTTTGTTCTTTCCAAACTGTTTAATCCCTGGAACTTCCAAGGATCCTTCACCCAGAGCCTGATTAAATAAGAGCCCAGCAAAGGAGCAACCGCCAAAACAGCCCATGGAGCTTCTTAGAGATGTCAGATTGGACACTCTCCCAGTCAATTAAGAATGTTTCTGCGTCGTTCCTGTTTGGGGATGAAAGTCCTGCACCCACAGAAGAAGGCTTTTCTCCTAGCTGTGAACCAACATATTGTGTCTGAAGTGGGGCTGCTGATCTTTGTTGAAAGGGTTTTTGTTTTTTCCCCCTAGGACGTGTGGTTCTCTGGACTGAGGATGGGGGTCATGGAACAGAAAAACCTCCCCCAAAGTACACAACAGGGGAGCCAAGGCGCTGAGGGAGCTGTGGTAGGGGCGGTGGGGGAGCTGCCCTGAGAATCCAAGAAGCCAAGAGTCAAAGATACTTACAGATGGTAACTTTCCATGGATGCCTTTGCCTGCAGAAAAGAAGACAAAGAGAAGAAACAACAGCCTCCTTGCCTTACCTCTCTTTCTAAGTCAACAGTTCAGCCTAAAAGTATTCCTAGTTAGTTCTACAGATAGATCAGGAAGCACATAGAGAGCTGCTTAGGCTCAGAGCCCTGATGTCTATTTGATTTCCGACCAAAAGCAGACTAAACAAACAGGGAAGATGTGAAAAAAGGGGCCATCTCTCCCAAATCCTGCCCAACTGCCAAGGGCTGTTAGAATGAGAGCAGCAACTGAAGGGAGGTCAGTTGGAACTCAGAGCATTGTTGACTAAGTGTCATGGTGACTTCAAAGGCCTTGCCTAGGTCAGGATTTTAAAAATGTACTGCCCTTTCTCCCTGCAACAACTGGAAAGGCAGCTTGCAACCAGGAAATAAAGGCACACATGAAACATGATCACAGCAGTAGAGAATGGATCCTTTTGACTGGCTTGCTGCTAGCCCAGGAAAGATTCTAGAGCCAATCATTAAAAAGACAGTCTGTATGCACTTAGAAAGGAATACCATGATCACTAAAAGTCAATATGGGTTTTTCAAAAATAAGTCATGCCAAATTCATCTCATCCCTCTTTTTTTTTTTTTATAGTTACAAAGTTTCTACATGAAAGGTATGCTGTGGATGTAGCCTTTTATTTCAGCAGAGCCTTCACTGAGTTCCCCCATGATATTCTTGCAAACAAGCTAATAAATGTCTGAACTACACAAGATATTGTTACTGCTTCTATGGTCCAAGCATGATAGCTTTGTGGGTGGATTACTGCAGTGGTATTTATGCAAGTGTGAGGGGGTGAGTGGGTTCCTACTGGATGTGTTAGGCCCTGAACCAGAAAAGAGCAAATAAAATGGTGTCTTGCAAGGCATTACTGTGGGAAGGATTTGGATTGTGAATCAAGAAAAATAAGGAATGCTGACTTGGCCAGAAAAAAGATTGCCATAACAAGGAGGAATTTGAGTCAACAAGGTGTGTTCTGAGCTCCGAGTTGTACGAAAAGTCAAGACAAGATAAGAACTGGACATGATACAGATTGTTTTGACCTAAAACAGAGAAGATGTTGGCATGTTCTCGAACTATGACAACCAGCAAAACATGTTTTTCCTCAAGAAGTGAACAAGATGGGTATATAGAGGGGGAATTTTGGACCCCTTTTTGTTGGCTTTCCACCGCGGCTGCGAAGGTCATCCATTCCTTTTGACAATGCCTGATCAACGTTCAGCAAAAGGACCGTTTGTGAGTATGTTTTGTATGAATGAGTGTGTGAAAGAGAGCTCTCTTGATACTTATGTGATTTTGTATTCTATGTTTTAATAAATGTTACATGCATAGGGGTTTAAAAATCCAGATCTGGTTTCCCATGTGTCTCTATTGAAAATCCTATAGTTTGGGGTGGCTGAATTTCTCCCTGGATCAAAAGGACACCTTGGTGCATGACACAAGATGCCCATATGATTCTTCTGGAAGCTGTAGATAAGACAGGATGTAACAGTGAGGCTGTTCACTGTAACCATCATATTGAAAGAAATCCAACTCGCACTACTGCTGACTTCATTTTTCCATCAAGTCAAGAGTTGGCTATTCGTCCACACTTACTGATCATGTATTTATTTTGTTTTAATATTTGTGATTTATTTGTTGGATCGTGAATTATTTGGCTGATTTATAATCTTGTGTTGCTTTTATCCCAGGCTGTGTTCCATTGACAAAGCTGTTATGTGCCTACAAGGTACTCCAACTTACTCAGCTCTATCATAGGGTTTTGTTCACATGACTTATTCAGAGATGGTTTGCTATTGCCTTCCTCTAAGACAGACCACAACAAACCTATAGTGACCCAGTGGATTTCCAAGATTGACTGGGGGATTCAGACTACGGTCTCCCACAGTCTCAGGGGAACATTCAAACCACTACACAACTGACAAAATATTCTTTTAAAATATTTAATAAAGAAGTAGTTGAACAACATCTGGAGGGCCATACATTCTTTTAGGTTCTTCCAGATCAAGGTGAGCTTCCTCACTCTCTAGAAAGAGTCTAAGTCTTACAGTCAAGGTTACAAGCCATACTGTCAATAAAACAGACAATTAAAACCCCTGGATAACAAGACAATGGTACAGCATGAGGTATTGTCTTGGTTTACTTAATGAGTTTATAAACCATGGCTGCAATCCCAAACATTCTCATGTTACCCTGTATGTTGGGGGTCCCGGGGGCCCTAGATAACCAAACAACAACACAAGATGGGGAAATTAGACTCAAGCACTCTCTAAGCTAACGAGAGGCAGGATAACTTTAGCTAGGATCTTTTACCCTATGTCTAAGGCTTCAGGTGAGAGGAGCAGGCAGAAAAGTTTAAAAGTAACAAAATAGCAGTTTTATTGAGAGGCAAACAACATATATGGAGACACATGTGCTAACTAACTGAGAAATAGAAATAGAAATGGAGAGGTTTGGGGGAGTAGGAATACAACCCCTTTACACCTAGTCCTGGAGAGAAGCGGAGATAGAGGAGAAAACTAGCGTGGCTTGCTGAGGGGACGACTCGCTGTACACAGCGGCAGCGAGGCTGGATGAACTCCGGACCCATCCAAAGACGTCCCAAAAGTGGGGACTTTTTATAGGGGGATTGTGCCTACAGGCCATGCCATGCTCGGTGAGAACAAAGGAAGTTTGGAACTGGACAAAGGAGTTGGAAAAGGTCAAGTTTACATGATGAGCTTAGCGCTTGATGACAACAGTATGGCCAGTATGCAAAAGGCTGAATAGAGAGGACTGGCTCGGCCTGAGCCGGGTGTCTTTTGTGTAAGGTAGTGCTGAGCAATGCTTGTTCGCAATGAGATGGTCCCTGAAGCATCGGAGAGGTTTAAAGCTGCCTGCCTGAATGCGGTTTGGAACCTACAATCCTTAACGGCCGCGCCAAACACGTGCTGGTCCGGTGGCCCTCTGCAATCACGTGGAGCAGGGTGGAAGGGAAGGGTCAAGCAAAGGCCAAATTATTTGATATCAAAAAGATCTAGTGCTCTCACCAAACATGTCATAACTGGAGTAAAAATCCACCCCAGAAAAATGGGTGGTTTTGGGGACAATATGGGACATTTTTCCACCTAAACATTTAAACCAATTTAGAGCCGAATAAGGGACTACTGTTCTGGGGTCATATCACTCCAAGGAGAAACGGGTTTGCAACATTACTAACTAGTAAGAACAGTCCTTAACTATCAAAATCCCAAAACTTACTATACACATACCGACAAACACAAATTTAACAGTGGCTGAATGCCAAATGGCAAATTAACAGTAGCAATAGCGGGAAACATTGAGCACAGAACCGAGATGAAGCTCTCCCACCAATGGAGAGAAACACAACGGCGATGCAAAGTGGCAATACAGCAATGGAGAAGCGGGCAGAAGAAACATTCCGGTGGAGAACGGGCAAAAGCAATCGTTTCGGGGGAAAAATCGGGCAGTAGTGATGGCTGGCCCCTCCCTACACTGCAAACCCCAGGATTCCACTGGATTTTGAAAGTGGAATAATCACGCTATAAGAGTGCAGTGCAGAACTGGCCAGGAGATCCTAACTGACTCAAACAGGCCCAGTTCTTTTATGCAAGGTCATGCTATGAACCAAGTGCAGAAAAGTTACCTTTTTGACTCCAAATTTTGGAAAATCCTTTCTCCCAACAAAATATATCCACTGGAACTCCAAAAAGTAAAACTTTTGCCAAGCTCTGGTTCTACATGCCACCTGCTTTTTTTTTGTTTACCTAACATTTCTAAGCAATAGGGCTGACTCTCTCATTAGGAAGACTGCCACAGCCCCTCAGATAATTGGTTTTGTTACTTTAAATTAGAACCTAGTTGCTATGTTGTTATTGTTGCTGCTGCTACTCTTCCTTTTTACTGCAAGAGAATAGAAAGGTTTTTAAACAGAGGCTGGATGGCCTTTTGCTGTAAGTGCTTTCAATGTGTGTTCCTGGATGGCAGGAGGTTGGACTCTATGGCCATTGTGGTTTGTTCCAGCTCTATAATTCTAGGATACTAAACGTTGTGGACTAACTCAGCTTGTGAGCCTAAGGCTCCTATCCTAATGTAGACATATCTTCTCAGGTCTAATACAGAACCACACAACTGAGGGAAGAGAAAGGGGTTTCTTTGATGTCATATCCTTTGGCCATTTCCACACAAGGTTGATATACCATAGCAGCATCGAATTCTTACCCTCTGGTCTGCGTGTTGTAAAATTTTATCATTGTAGTTTTCCTCATGGTTCTGCACATTTTCAGTTCCTAGAACGGTGCACTGCGATACGAAACTGCTGTATGTGAAAACTGGAAAAACTCTGATGTAAAGCTTCCAAACCAGTTCTGCTTCGGTTTTTGCCTACATGCAGAAGTGTAGCATCGATTCACATCAGAGAAGTGGCCAACTATGGGCTTTCCCATGCCATCCCTTCCGTCATTTCAGTTCCTGTCTCTCTTTTGCCAATCAAAGGACAGGCTGCCATCAATTATTATCTTCCTGTGTTAAATGGACAGTGAGAAGAGAGTGGATCTGGTAACAGACTGTTAAAACATATTTTTTTTTACATATCAATGAACATACATTCCTGCACACAAACACAGCAACAAAGAAATGTGTGTGTTTTTCTTCAAAAAGCAGAACAATCAGCGATGGTGTGGCGGGGAGAGGGAGGGGAATAGGAGTGGCCAGGGACTTGTTGTTGTGGATGCAGCTACCCCTGTTCTCTACAGTAGTACGATGTAAATAGGGAGGAGGGGTACAGGTAGCATAGTTTCTGAATTTCTGAATTCAGTTTCCAAATCGGAGTATAAAAACACCAGTCTTGACCCACAGTGAACTGCTCCTCCCCTCTCGTGCGGAAATGGCCTTTGTCAGGTATGCTGTCTATATGCATTTTGGACTGCAATGGAAAGTAATAGGGATTTTGTTGATACCGTTGACCACATAGCTTGAAGAATTCAGCTGACACAACAAAAGAAGCTTTAGGCTTAAGTGCTTTATTCTTCCCAAGATTTCATGGCCACATGAAAGCCATGGCCTGATCTAGATGAGGATTCAGGACTGACAAAACAGCTCAGGTCACACCTGAGACCAAATTTGGGGATGTTCCTTTTTTAGAAGATGGTTTTGGAGTAGCTATGCAAACTCAAGAATTTTGGAAGTTGTAGTCCAACTTTTCCAAGGTCTGCTTGAGACATACTAAACTGCCACAAAATGCTGTCACACCAAAATAGTAAAATTAAGTTAAAAATAGTTACCTCTAAAGATGGAGAATTACTTAGACCATTTCTACACTAGACTGTTATAGTGTAATTATTCCATTTTCAACCTCCTATGGAACCTGGGGTTTGCATTTAGCCCCTCCCTAACCTGCAAACCGCAAGATTCCTTAGGATGTGGAAAGTGGAATAATAGCACTACAACAGTATAGTGCGGAAATGGCCTTAGGCTTGTTAAAATCAATGGGAAATTATATAATTGCTGAATGGACAGTGTCTTTTATCTGGGTTTCTACATCTGAAGAAGCCAGAGTGGTATAGGGGTCTGAGTGTTGGACTAGTTGGACTATGAGCCTGGAAACCAGGGTTCAGTTCCCTGCTCTGCCATGGAAACCCACTGGGTGACCTGGAGTACATCACACTGGTGCATTCCCAGAAAACACTCGTTAGAGTTGCCGTAGTCAGAAACTACTTGAAGGAACACAACAAAAATATATTTCAATCCTGTACACTTCTATTAGCATTTGCTCATTTGCCTGTGTACATTAATTCAGGAGATCTCATGTATAGGTTTTTGTCCAGTACTTAGGCTAAACTGTAGAGGAATTGTCTAGTATCTTCAAATGAAATTAACAGGCACAATTTGTTCAAGAAGTTTCTTCAGAATGTTTTTAAATAACGTCAACATGGACTCGTTCCTCTAACCAGTGACTTCTTTTTTTACAAACTATGCTGAATAGTGTTATTGCTTTCTGTGATGTCAATAGTAGCATACATATAAAAGAAGACAACAGTTGATAATTTCTTATTTTGCAAACCAGAGACTTCCATGCCAACAAAAAAGGTCAGTCATAATTAAATACAACGCCTGTAATACGGGCAATGCCAACTCAATTCGGTGGCACTCTGCACTTTAGCTCAGAAAAGTTGTCTAGCACTAAGGGCTCTTTGACAGGTCATAAAGTGCAAACATACATATTGGCTAGAGTTGGAGAATTTTACTTTCCCCCGAGGCAGTAGGATCACGATTGTCTGGGAGCCAATGAGCTCTCCAACCAGAGAGGAATCATAGATGTGTACATTTGACTTGGCTGGAAAAGTAGAAAAAGGTGAGTTTAAATGAAAGAGACAACTGCTTGATATTTTTATTCTTGGACGTTTCTTTTCTCTGAGACGCCTTGCAACTTTCCCCCCTACTTATGGAGGGAAAAGATGGTAGGGGGGAAAAAGATTACTCCTAATAGTTTTCCCTCTGTGTGCACTAAAGTCATGAGAGCAATTCTAGAAGGTAAAATGGCTAGAGGGATAAGGCCTAAACATCCTTTCTTTCAGGTGACACAGAAAACAGGATCTAGTGTTCTCTCTGCTGTGGGATAGATTACTCAGACCTGGAATTCACCGGTCTCTCCCTGGGAGGCACACAGAAAATCCGCCCTCCCACCTGACCCTGGGAGCAGGAAAACTTTGAACAAACTGATCATTCCTTTCCTTCTGCTTCCTCTAGCATACTGTCATCCTCCATCTGGATGCTGGTTACTTCAGACCTATGGCAAAGTTTCTTTAAAAAAAATTAATTAGAAACTCTGGACAGAGAGGATTGGTGTGGCTGTCCAGCAACGTCTTCCAAAACCACATCCTCCCGATCCCCACCATCACCTCTCTTTTAGCTTGTGTTGAATCACTAGGGTAGCAGAAAGCCAGTCACAAGGATCCATTTTCTACTGCTGTGATCATATTTCACATTTGCCTTTATCTCCTGCTTGCAAGCTGCCTTTCCAACTATTGCAGGGAGAAAGAGCAGTACACTTTTAAAATCCTGACCTAGGCAAGGCCTTTGAGGTCACCATGACACTTAGTCAACAATGATCTGAGTTCCAACTGACTTCCCTTCAGCTGCTGCTCTCATTCTAATAGCGCTTGGCAGTTGGGCAGGAGTTGGGAGAGATGGCTCTTTTTGAAATCTTTCCCTGTTTGTTTAGTCTGCATTTGGTCTGAAATCAGATAGCTGCTTATGTTCACTGCTGGTGTCTATTTATGTGCTTCCTGATCTATCCGTAGGGCTAACTGGGAATACGTTTCAGTTTGAACGGCTAATTTAGGTAGAGATGTAAGGCAGAGAGACTGCTGTGTTTCTTCTCTTTGTCTTCTTTTCTGCAGGCAAAGGGATCTGTCACAAAGTTACCATCTGTAAGTATCTTTAACTCTTGGCTTCTTGGAGGTTGCAGGGATTAAGCAGGTTAGAAACCCGAAAATGTTGTCAGTTTTCACCAGTTGAGTTTATAGTCAGTCTAGCCTAAAATCAGATTTCTTTCCTATCCCAGTTATGAGCAGCACAGGGTTAATAACTTGTAGAAAGTTTGGATGTGTTCTCTTGGATTGTGTTCCCTCATGTAGGCAAAGCCATCGACCAGGTAAGAAACCATTGATAATACTGTTTGTGTGGGAGACTTTCTTCATAAAGGATCGTTCAATGCGTTTTGGGGAAATAATAGTTGGTGAGATCAAGACACACAAACAGAGTTAACTGGGCCAGGTTGGATATGCCTCCAAGCTATTAGACTGGGGTGAAGGTTAGAGACATTTCCTTGGGGTAAAGGATAGAGAACCATGAGTTACCAAAGGGAACCCCAAGAATCTTCCCTGACTTTTCTTAGTAGGTCTGTGGAGTAGGTGAATATTTTCCCTGTGACTGTTTTCTTTCACTATATAGGCAAAAACGTTTCCCAGGTAAGTGATGAAAACTAACCATCTCTTCTTGCAGGTTTTCAGCCTAAAAGGTAAGTGAACGTCTTCTGGGGAATTTAGGCCTAAATCCAACGGGTGGCCCAAGGAGAGAAAAACCCAGTCAGTCCAGGAGAACTTGTCACAACAACAGTTTTGCGAGTTTGATTCGTTCCAGGGGTCTGCTCTGGTTGGGACTAAGAATCTTTGGATTTAGGCCTCATTGAAATTTCCTACACACAGACGCACATCCACACACACATCCCTTGCCCCCTCCCTCACAAATATCCATTCCCCCTCCAACCCCATACCACACATACACCTCCCCTTCACACACCACATCCCATCCCATTTCCTATTCACACAGCCATTCCCATATGCATAACAAGACACACCGAAAACAATAACACGCCCACCACTCAGACTGGAGAAGCAAACATTTCTGCCATTCATTCACACACCCTTCCGCACGTTCTACACTCATACATCACACACACAAAAAGGCCACACACACACACACACACACGGTATAACACATACGCACTAAGGATCCCTCTCCACCACCCATCCATACTCTGATCCCATCAGACACAGAACACATCGACATAGCACATAATCTCACTCACATGCGCACAGACACATAATCCACTGACACCACAAAAGCACACATCTCTGGCCATCACTCACACACTCTTCTCCCACATAACCACCTGCATATACAACAGGCATCCTTCAGACAAAAACGCACTGCACTCTCACAACATGCCCACTTATTTTCAGTAATCACTCACACACCCTTCTCACCTATAACGTACAGGCACCATTGCACACTTACACCACATGCACATTTCCACCATTCACACACAAACACAAAAAACCAGTACACTCAAACTATAAATACATACATTTCTACCATTCACATAGAAACATAGATTGCACATTCACACCCACACACACACACACACACTTCCCCCATTAACTCACACCCCCTTCCTCCATATTCCACACATATATTTCACACTCATAATGCAAACACACACATCTCCACCATTTACTCACACATGCTTCTCCCACACACCACACACAGAACACTTATACCAAGAAACACACATATTCGCACCACTCACAAAGAACACGTATCACACTCTCATGCCCCATACACACCTCATTCACTTATACACCCTTCCCACATATAAAACACCACAGACACATACTGCATCTCGCATATACCACATATACATAGACAAAAAACATTGATCACTTACACCACAAATACACATATTTGTGCCAATCACACACAAACACACATCACACTCTTACACCACATACACATGTACTTTCCCCCATTCACTCATATACCCTTCTCCACGTATGCCGTCTACACATGTTGGGCATGCACAACACAAACACACACATCTCCCCATTTACTCACATATGCTTCTCCTACATTAAAACACACACACACACTAAATGCTCACACCACAAACACATATATTTGCACCACTCATACATAAACACACATCACACTCTCATAGCCCATACACAGATAGTTTTCTCACTTTCACTTACACACTCTTCTCCTGCATACCCTCCCACATACATATTGGACACTCGCAACATAAATACATACATCATTACCATTTAGTCGCACATGCTTCTCCCACGTTCCACACACACACACACACAGCACTGCCCAAAATATTTGCACCCCTCACACACAAACTCACATCACCCTGTCAAAACCACATACACATGCACTTTCCTCATTCACTCACACACCCTTCCACTACATATCAACACACAGATATTGCACATTGATTGCAGACTGACCAACACACACACATTCCCAACATTTACTCAAAAATGTTTTTCTCACACAGACACATTGCATGCTTGCACCACAACCTCACATATTTGTACCACTCACACACAAACACATATCACACTTGCCCATCACATACACATACCCCTTTCCTCTTTTCACTCACACACTCTTCTCCCACATTCCACTCCACATATATTGCACACTCACAACACACATTTCTTCCATTTCTTCTTCGTGGTCTCTGTGCCTCACAAATTAGGAGCTTTCCGCATGCGCGGTAGCGTTCGGAAGATTCTAGAGCTTAGTAGCTTGGCGGGAACCCCTACCACATGCCGGTACTGCGCATGCCTCCCGCCGAGCAACGGTCACTCCTCAGTTTTTTCTCGCCACCTTTATGAACGGAAGGTTCTTGGCTAGTCTCTTGCGGCTTTTCTTCTGGCTTGGCGTTTTCAGACTTAAATTTGTTCTTTGACTTCGTCTTTCGGATTTCAGACCTCGGATTTGGTATTTGGATATTTCCTTCCCCCTTTTTTCATCGCTTCTTCATCTTCTTCAAACCTCCTCACTCTTTCTCCTCTTCATTCTATGTCTGCACTTTTCAAGAAGTGCGTGTCGTGTGGGTGGAAGGTCGCTCTCTCCGATAAGCATTCGGAGTGTCTCTTTTGTTTGGGCTAGACCCACAACACCAGGTCTATCCCAATTTGCCGTGAGTTTACTTCCCAAACGCTCAGAAACCGCTCGTCACTACTGAAGTCGTATTGTTGAGAGCAATCGCTGAGGGCGAGGGAAGAGACTCCACGTGCTGTGATGTCGGAGACACCGAGTGCGAAGGTACCATCGATGGCATCGGTGGCTGTCCTGCCGTCCACTCCGTCAGTATCGGGCTCTGTACCGACGTCGTGGAAGCCCATTTCCGTGCTCCTGAGGATTCCGAAGTTGTCAGCAGGGCTAAGACATCAAAAGGGATCCCCCGGCTGAGATGGCCTCCGACCCATCTAGGCCTCTGACTGCGGTGCAAAAGAAACACCCCACCCCTGAAAGCGGGAAGGAGAAGGAGAAGAGAAGAAGAAGAGGAAGGAGAAGCATGGCTCACCACCTCGGGAAACTCGTCCTCCAACTCCTCTGCCAACTCAACTCCCGGAAGATCAAGGGGAGCTGGTGGAACCTGATGAAGTGGTCGAGCTGTCTGACGAGGAGCAATTCGTGGAGGATCTGTCCTCAGAGGACCAGCCCGTCTCACTCTTGGAGGAGCCCCCTGTCTTGACGGAGGTGGAGCCCTCGTCGAGTCACCGCAGGTCGGTGGACTGATGAGAGGAGGTGATGGCACACCATCGGCCCTCGCCCAGGCAACGCTTGGCCTTGGGAAGAAGCGAATCCTGCTCCCCGGAGCGGAGAGTCAGGCCGCCATCAACACGGCGCCTAGAGGTGAGTGATGATCCACGCCCCCGCCGGTCTTCTGACTCGCCCAAGGGGACAGGGCCCCACGGTACGAGCGATCGTACAGCCACTGTCCTTCTCCATGTTATCGGAGATCTAGGGAGCCTTCACCACGCTATCGGGCTGTGTCACCTCCCCCGAGAGTCATGTCTATCGCGAACACGCCCCATTCAAAAAACCACCACCTCGACACGAGCTGCGTGCAGGCCTCGACTGTGACCATGGCGGCTAAGAGAGTGTGGTCAACGGTTGTTCCTGTGACCTCCTCTGCGGCGCTGCGGACCTCCACCACCACCACGACAACTACGTCTGCGGCGGCGACTCAAACGCTAAATGTCAGCTCCCCCGGCCATATCAGGAGCAGGTCGCCTGAAAGGTCCGAGGAGAGGTCTCGACTCCATCTTCTGGGACCTATGAATCTGGGACTGAGTCTGAGGACTCAGGTTGCCTACCTGTAACTATAGTTCTTTGACTGGTCATCTGTGCCCTCACACATACCCGCCCTTCATCCCCCTTTCACAGATACCTGTATTTTCTCCGGCACAACTACAGAACTGAGGACAGACCATTGCTCGGCGGGAGGAGCATGTGGAGCATGGGGAGGGGTTCCCGCCAAGCTACTCAAGCTCTAGAATCTTCCAAACGCCACCACACACGTGCGAAAGCTCCTAATGTGTGAGGTCACAGATGACCACTCGAAGAACTACAGATACAGAGGAACAAAGCTTGTTCTTACTTACACATGCTTCTCCCACATACCCCCACAGACACATTGCCTGCTTACACTACAAACACACATAGTCTGCACTCACTAACACACACACATCACACTCTTTCTCACCACATATACATGAACTTTCCCCCATTCATTCACAACCCTCCCACATACCACACACAAACATTGCACACACACAACTTCACCATTTACCCATACATACATCTCCCACAAACCACACACATACAGCACATACTGCACACCTACACCACACACACACATACTGCACACCTACACCACAAAGACACATATTTGCACCACTCACTTAACAATACACATCGCACTCGCACATCAGGTACACATACATTTTTACCACACAGATCTTGATTTGCACATTCACAATACAAATGCACACATCACCATTTCTTCACACATGCTTCTCCCACATACCTCACACACACATTGCACACTTACATCACAAACACACACATATTTGCACCACATACACACAAACACACATACCTTCTCACACCACATAAGCACCACAATTTCCCCCCATTCACTCACATACCTTTTCCCCCACATACTTCCTGGACACATTGCACACTCATGCAGAAATATCTTTCCCACCATCCACTCACACTTCCTTCCCCATGTGCCACACAGATCTGTGTGACATGCATGTGTGTGGGTCATTTGGGAGAACTGTGTGTGAGCACATGATTTATGTGATCCTTCTGATGTGTTATCTGGGGGAAAACTGTGTGATGAATGGGGGAAGGGGGTGTGAGTTAATGGTGAATTGTGTGTGTGTGTGGTGTGTGTCCCGTGTTTTTGTATAAATGGTATAAATGTGTGTGTTTGTGGTGTAGAAGTGTGATGTATCTATGTGTGGCATGTGGGAACAGTGTGTGAGTGAATGGTAGAAAACTGAATGTCAGTGTACAGTCTGTATGTATATGGCATATGGAATAAAGGTGAATAATGGAAAAGTGTGTGTGTGCGTGTGCAATGAGTGTTTGTGAGTGAATGGTATAAATGTGTGTATTTGTAGTATCAGTGTGCGGTGTTTGTGTGTGGCATGTGGCAGAAGAGCATGTGAGTGGATTGTCGAAATATGTGTATTTCTGCCATGAGTGTGCAATGTAGCTGTATGGTATATTGTGGAAGAATAATAGAATCATAGAGTTCGGCAGAGACCACAGGGGCCATCCAGTCCAACCCCCTGCTATGGAGGAACACCCATCAAAGCATTCCCAACAGACGGCCATCCAACCTCTGCTTACAAACCTCCAAAGAAGGAGACTCTACCACACTCTGAGGCAGCAGATTCCACTGCTGGACAGCTCTGACCGTCAGGAAGTTTCTGAGGGTTCAAGTGGAGTCTTCTATGTGTGAGTGAATTTGGAGGGATGTTGATGTGTGAGTGTGCAATGCCTAGGTTTGTGTGAATTATGAAGGAAGAGGTTGTGAATGAATGGTGGGAAAGTGTGTGTGTGATCTGAGTGTGTGATATGTATTTCCCTGTGGGTGGTGGAAAGGTACGTATTTGCTGGTATCAGTGTGCAGTGTGCTTGTGTGGTAATGTTGGGGAAGAGTGTGTGAGTGAATGGTGGAACTATGTGTGTGAGATGTGGAAGATGTATTTTTCTGTGAATGGTGGAAATCTGTCCATTTGAGGTATGTGTGTGTGGTATGCATATGTATGGTATGCGGCAGAACTGTTTGTGAGTGAATGATGGAAATGTATGTGTTTGTGCTGTCAATGTGCGGTATGTGTGCGTGTGTGGTACGTGTGATGGGGGGTATGTGTGGAAGAGTGTGTGAGTGAATGGTGGAAATATGTATGTGTGTGGTGTGATTGGCAATTTTATGTTTGTGTGTGAATGCTATAAATGTGTGTAATTATAGTGTCAGTGTATGGTCTGTGTGCGTTTGTGTGTGATTGATGAAAATGTGTTTGTGGGGGTGAATGTGTGACATATGTCTTTCTGGAATTGGGGGAAACTGTGTGTATTTGTTGTGTGTCTAATTGTATGTGTCGCATGTGGGGGAAAGGGATGTATCAATGAATGGTGGAAAAGGGTGTGTATGTGGTATGTGAAAACGTGTTTGTGTGAGAATGGTGTAAATGTGGGGTTTTTGTGAAAAGTGTGCAATGTGCATGTTTGGTATGTGAGGAAACTATGTGAGTGAATGGGGGAAAAAGTGTGGGTGTGAGTATGTGAGATGTGTATTCTTGTGTGAATGGGGGAAAGTGGGGCTTATGCTGTGAGTGTGTGTTGTGTGTGTGTGATTATGTGTTATCTCCATGGGTGCTGTGTTTGATGGAGTAAGAATAGGGCTGAGGGGTGCAGAGGGATCCTTTGTGTATGTGTTTACACCTTTTGGGGAAAATTTTTTGGGTCCGTATGATGTATGTGTGCGGTATGTGGCGGAAGGGTTTGCGAATGTATGGCAGAAAGGTTTGTGCCTCCACTGTGAGCGGTGGGTGAGTTTTGTTTTGTGCATATTTGTTTCCCGGATTGGGAACGGGTATATGGGGGGGGGGAGGGGAGGGAAGGTGTGGTGTGCAAAGGGAAAAAGTGAAACATGGGGTGGGATATGGGTATTTGTGTGTCAGGGGGGGGGGATGTGTGTGTGTGGATATGTGTTTGTGTGGAAGAAGAAATAAACGAGGCCTAAATCCAATCAGGCCCAACCAGAGAAGACCCATGGAATCAACAGAGCTTGCAAAACTGCTTTTATCCCCAAATTCTCACTGACGGAATGGGTTTTGCTCGAGTTGGGGCTGCCAATTGGATCGAAGCCTAAATCCCCCAAAATACATTCACTTCCCTTAAATCCCCAAAACCTGCAAAAAATATTGTTAGTTTTGATCACTTCCCTGGGAAATGCTTTTGCCTACAGAGGGAAGGAAAACAGTCAAATGGAAAATATCAACCTACTCCACAGACCTACCAGGAAAAGTCGGAGAGGATTTTCAGGGGTGCCTTTGAGAACGAACCTGCCCCTCAACCTTGACCCTAGTCTAATAGCTTGCGGGGCAGGTCAACCTGGCCCAGTTAACCTCGTTTAGGCTTGTATTGATCTGACCAAGTATTTTTTCCCCAAAATGAATTTAATTATCATTTATTGAGAAAGTCTACCCTCAAAATATTAGTATTGATGGTTTCTTACCTGGTAGATAGCTTTGCCTACAGGAAGGAACACAAGCAAAGAGAACACAGCAAAACTTTCTACAAGTCAGTGACCCTGTGACTGTTCATAACTGGGACAGGACAGAATTCAAAATTTTAACCTAAGGCAAAACTCATTTTACGAAAAACGTCACTGGTTAAACTCAACATCACTTTGTTCTTTCCAAACTGTTTAATCCCTGGAACTTCCAAGGCATCCTTCACCCAGAGCCTGCTTAAGAAAGACCCCAAAGAAAAGGAGCAACCGCCAAAACAGCCCATGGAGCTTCTTAAAGATTTTCAGATTGGACACTCCCCCAAATCAATTAAGAATGTTTCTGCGTCTAGTTCCTTTTTGGGGGATGCACCTGCCCCCCAAGAAGATGGCTTTCCTGCTAGCTGTGAACCAACATATTGTGCGTTACGTGGGGCTGCTGATCTTCTTGAAAAGGGTTTTAAATTTTCCTCCTAGGCCGGGTGGTTCTCTACTAGGAGGGGGGTCATGGAACAAAAAAGCCTCCCCCAAAGTAGACAACAGGGGACCCAAGGCGCAGAGGGAGCGGGGGTACGGGAGGTTTGGGAGCTGCCCAGAATCCAAGAAGCCAAGAGTCAAAAATACCCATGGAACTTTCTGATGGATGCCTTTGCCTGCAGAAAAAAAGACAAGGACAAAAAAACACAGCAGCCTCCTTGCCTTACCTCTCTTTCTAAGTCAGCAGTTCTAACTGAATCGTATTCCTAGTTAGCCCTACAGATAGATCAGGAAGCACATAGAGAGCTGCTTAGGTTCGGAGTCCTTCTGTCTATCTGATTTCAGACCCAATGCAGACTAAAGAAACAGGGAAAGATTTCAAAAAGGGAAACATCTCTCCTACTCCTGCCCAACTGCCAAGGGCTGTTAGAATGAGAGCAGCAACTGAAGGGGGGGTCAGTTGGAACTCAGAGCATTGTTGATGGGGTTTATGGGACCTCAAAGGCCTTGCCTAGGTCAGGATTTTAAAATTAACTCTTTCTCCCTGCAGCAGCTGGAAAGGCAGCTTGCAACCAGGAAATAAAGGCACACATGAAACATGATCACAGCAGTAGAGAACTGATCTTTGTGACTGGCTGGCTGCTAGCCTGGGGGAAAAATTCTAGAGCCAATCATTAAAAAGACAGTCTGTATGCACTTAGAAAGAAATACCATGATCACTTTGAGTCAACATTGGTTTCTCAAAAGTAATTCATGCCAAATTCATCTTATCCCTCTTTTCTTTTTTTTGGATAGTTACAGAGTTTCCACATGAAAGGTATGCTGTGGATGTAGGATATCTTCATTTCAGCAGAGCCTTCAATGAGTTCCCCAGAACGCAAACAAGCTAATAAATGTCTGTACTACACAAGACTATTGTTACTGCTTCTGTGATCCAAGCATGATAGCTTTGTGGGTGGATTACTTCAGTGGTATTTATGCAAGATGCCCATGTGATTCTTCCGGAAGCTGTAGATAAGACAGGATGTAACAGTGAGGCTGTTCACTGTAATCATCATATTGAAAGCAATCCAAGTCGCACTACTGCTGACTTCATTTTTCCATCAAGTCAAGACTTGGCTGTTCATCCACACTTACTGATCATGTATTTATTTTGATTTAATATTTGTGATTTATTTGTTGGATCGTGAATTATTTGGTTGATTTATAATCTTGTGTTGCTTTTTTCCCCAAGCTGGGTTCCATTGACAAAGCTGTTATGTGCCTACAAGGTGACTCCAACTTACTCAATTCTATCATGGGGTTTTGTTCACATGACTTATTCAGAGATGGTTTGCCATTGCCTTCCTCTAAGACAGACCACAAAAGCCCAAAGTGACCCAGTGGATTTCTAAAAACTGACTGGGGGAATTTTAGACTATGGTCTCCCAGAGTCTCAAGCCAACATTCAAACCACTACACAACTGACAAAATATTCTTTTAAAATATTTAATAAAGAAGTAATTTAAAACATCCGGAGGGCCATACTTTCTTTTAGGTTTTTCCCAAAAAGGGGAAATTACTCCCTCTCAGAAAGAGTCTAAGTCTTACAGTTAAGGTTAAAGCCATACTGTCAATAAAAACAGACAATTAACACCCATGGATAACAAGACAATGGTCCAAGATGAGGTATTGTCTTGGTTTACTTAATGAGTTTATAAACCATGGCTGCAATCCCAAACATTCTATTTTCCCTGTATGTTTGGTGTCCCGGGGGGCGTTTAAAAAACCAAACAACAACACAAGAGGGGAAATTAGAATCAAGCACTCGGAAACTAAAAAGAAAAGGCAGGGTAACCTTAGCTAGGATCTTCTACCCTATGTTACAACTTCAGGTCGGAGGAGCAGGCAGACAAGCTTAAAAGTAACAAAATAGCAGTTTTATTGAAAGGGAAAATAAGAGGGAAAACACATGTACTAGCTAACTGAGAAATAGAAATGAAGAGTTTCAGGGGAGTAGGCAATACACCCTTTTTACGTAGTCCTGGAGAGAAGCAGAGATAGAGGAGAGGAAAACCCGCGTGGCTTGCTGAGGGGGGGCTCGCTGGACACAGCGGCAGCAAGGCTGGATAGAACTCCAGTGTGATCTGTAGAGGTCCTTAAAGTGGGGACTTTTTGTAGGGTGGGGTTGTTCCTTTCAGGCCATGCCATGCTCCTTTAGAACAAAGGAAGTTTGGAGCTGGACAAAGGAGTTGGAAAAAGGGCAAGTTAACATGATGAACTTAAATCTTGATGACAACAGTATGGCCAGTATGCAAATGGCTGAATAGAGAGGACTGGCTCGGGGCTGAGCCAGGGTCTTTTGTGTAAGGTAGTGCTGAGCAATGCTTGTTTGCAATGAGATCGTCTCTGGAGCATTGGAGAGGCTTAAGCTGCCTGCCTGAATGAGGTTTGGAATCTACAATCCTTAACGGCTGCGCCAAAACGTGCTGGTCCGGTGGCCCTCTGCAAACACGTGGAGCAGGGTGGCAGGGAAAAGCTCAAGCAAAGGCCGACTTACTTGATATCAAAAGGAGATCTGGGTCCTCCCCAAACATGTCATAACTGGAGTAAAAATCCACGCCACAAAAATGGGTGGTTTTGGGGGAAAATTCGCACATTTTTCCAACTAAACATTTAAACCAATTTAGAGCCGAATAAGGGTTCCCGTTCTGGGGTCATATCACTCCAAGGATCAACGGTTTTGCAACATTACTAACTAGTAAGAACAGTCCCTAACTGTCAAAATCCTAAACCTAACTATACACATACAGACAAACACAAATTTAACAGTAGCTGAATGCCAAATGGCAAATTAACAGTAGCAATAACGGTAAATATTGAGCACAAAAGCCAGATGAAGCTCTCCCACCAATGGAGAGAAGCAGAACGGGATGCAAAATGGAAATACAGCAAGGGGAGAAGCAGGCAGAGAAACATTCCAGTGGAGAACGGGCAAAAAGAAATCTTTTAAAAAGGGAAAATGGGAAGTAGTGATGGCTGGCCCCTCCATACAGTGCAAACCCAAGGATTCCAAAGGATGTTGAAAGTAGAATAATCACGCTATAAGAGTGCAGTGCAGAACTGGCAAGGAAATCCTAATTGAGCTCAGATAGGCCCAGTTCTTTTATGCAAGGTCATGCTATGAACAAAGTGCAGAAAAGTTACCTTTTTGTCTCCAAATTTTGGAAACCCCCTTTCCCTTTCCCAAACAACATATAACCAGTGAAATTCCAAAAAGTAAAACTTTTGCCAAGCTCTGGTTCTATATGCCACCTGCTTTCTTTTTTGTTAACCTAACATTTCTAAGCAATAGGGCTGACTCTCCCATCGGGAAGAACCAACCCCCCCAGATCACTGGTTTTGTTACTTTAAATTAGAACCTAGTGTCTATGTTGTTATTGTTGCTGCTGCTACTGTTCCTTTTTACTGCAAGAGAGTAGGAAGGTTTTTAAACAGAGGCTGGATGGCCTTTTGCTGTAAGTGCTTTCAATGTGTGTTCCTGCATCAGGAGGTTGGACTCTATGGCCATTCGGGTTTGTTCCAGCTCTATGATTTTATGATACTAAACGTTGGGGGACTAACTCAGCTTGTGAGCCTAAGGCTCCTATCCTAATGTAGACATATCTTCTAAAGGTCTAATACAGAACCACACAACTGAGGGAAGAGCAAGGGATTTCTTTGATCTCATATCCTTTGGGCATTTCCACACAAGGTTGATACACCATAGCAGCATCGAATTCTTACCCTCTGGTCTGCATGTTGTACAATTTTAGCATTGTAGTTTTCCTCATGGTTTTGCACATTTTCAGTTCCTAGAACGGTGCACTGCGAACGAAACTGCTGTATGTGAAAACCGGAAAAACTCTGATGTGAAGCTTCCAAACCAGTTCTGCTTTGGTATTTGCCTACATGCAGAAGTGTAGCATCGATTGACATCAGAGAAGTGGCCAACAATGGGCGTCCCCATGCTGTCCCTTCCTTATTTGTCCCTGGGCCCCCCCCTGCCCTTGAAAGGAAAAGGCTGCCCTCATTATTATCTTCCTGTGTTAAATGGACAGTGGGAAGAGAGTGGATCTGGTAATAGACTGTTAAAACATGTTTTTTTCCACATATCAACGAACCTACATTCCTGCGCACAAACATAACAATATAGAAATGTGGTGTGTTGTTTTTTTTTTAAAAAAAAAACAATCAGTGATGGTGGGGTGGGGTCAGGGGAGGGGGAAAAGGAGTGGCCAGGGACTTGTTGTTGTCGATGCAGCTACTGCTGTTCTCCCCAGAGGTCCAAAGTAAATGTGGAGGAGGGGGAATAGACAGGTTTTAAATTTCTGAATTCAGTTTCCAAAACCGAGTAGAAAAACCAGGCTTGACCCACAGTGAACTGCTCCTCCCCTCTCGTGCGGAAATGGCCTTTGTCGGGAGCTGTCTATATGCATTTTGGACTGCAATGGAAAAAAAGGGATTTTTTTTTCATATACCGTTGGGCCCCATTACTTCTTAGAATTTAGCTGACACAACAAAAGGAGCTTTAGCCTTAAGTGCTTTAGTCTTCCCAAGATTTCATGGCCACATGAAAGCCATGGCCTGATCTAGATGAGGATTTTAAAGGGTGAAAAAATAGCTCAGGTCACACCTGAGACCAAATTCGGGGATGTTCCTTTTTTAGAAGATGGTTTTGGAGTAGCTATGCTAACTCAAGGAATTTGGAAGTTGTAGTCCAACTTTTCCAAGGTCTGCTTGAGAAACTAAACTGCCACAAAATGCTGTCACACCAAAAAAAAAAAATTAAGTTAAAAATAGTTATCTCTAAAGATGGAGAATTACTTAGACCATTTATACACTAGAATGTTATAGTGTAATTATTCCATCTTCAACCTCATATGGAACCCGGGGGTTTTCAGTTCTAGCCCCTCCCTAACCTGCAAACCGCAAAATTCCTTAGGATCTTTAAAGTGGAATAATAGCACTACAACAGTCTAGTGCGGAAATGGCCTTAGGCTTGTTAAAAACAATGGGAAATTAAATAATTGCTGAAAAGGGGAAATGGTCTTTTATCTGGGTTTCTACATTTGAAGAGAGCCAGAGTGGTATAGGGGTCTGAGTGTTGGACTTGTTGGACCCAAAAGCCCGGAAACCAGGGTTCAGTTCCCTGCTCTGCCATGGAAACCCACTGGGTGACCTGGAGTACATCACACTGGTTCAGTCCCAGAAAACACTCCCATAGGTTCCCCTTAAAATTCCTTAGTCAGAAACTACTTGAAGGCACACAACAAAAAAAATATTTCAATCCTGTATACTTCTGTTATCATTTGCTCATTTTCCTGTCTACATTAATTCAGGAGATCTCATGTACAGGTTTTTGCCCAGTACTTAGGCAAAACTGTAGAGGAATTGTCTATATCTTCAAATAAATTGAAAGGAAAAATTTGTTCAAGAAGTTTCTTCAGAATTTTTTAAAATAAACCCAAATTAAAATTGTTCCTTTAAACCACCTTCAGACTTCTTTTTTTTAAAAACTATGCTTAATAGTGTTATTGCTTTTTTTTGATGTCAAAAAAGTAGCATACTTTATAAAAGAAGACAACAGTTGATAATTTATTTTGCAAACCAGGGAAATTAATGCCAACCCCGGGGAAAAGGGCAGGTCATAATTAAATAAAAAATACATGTTTAATTTCGGGGAATGCCAAAACACCCAATTTCGCAATGAAGGGTTTTAAACCAAAAACATAACC
>CAOLHI010006659.1:0-26210 GCA_948474755.1 Ctenosaura bakeri
CATCTACATTCATATCCCAGAACCCATGGAGAGGAGAAGCTGTATAAATGTATGGAATGTGGAAAGAACTTCAGCAATAGTGGAACATTTAGTAAACATCAAAGGATTCACACGGGGGAGAAGCCATATGAACGCATGGAATGTGGAAAAGCTTCAGTCAGCGTGGTTCTCTGTGTTCCCATCAAAGGACGCACACAGGGGAGAAGCCATTTAAATGCATGGAATGTGGGAAAAGCTTCAGTCAGAGTGGATCTCTGTGTTCCCATCAAAGGACACACACAGGGGAGAAGCCATATGAATGCATGGAATGTGGAAAGAATTTCAGTCAGAGTGCACATCTGCGTTCCCATGAAAGGACACACACAGGGGAGAAGCCATATGAATGCATGGAATGTGGAAAGAATTTCAGTCAGAGTGCACATCTGCACTCCCATGAAAGGACACACACAGGGGAGAAGCCATTTAAATGCATGGAATGTGGGAAGAGCTTCTGTCGGAGTGCACATCTGCATTCCCATCAAAGGACACACACAGGGGAGAAGCCATATAAATGCATGGAATGTGGAAAGAGTTTCAGTGACAGTGGAACACTTAATAAACATCAAAGAATTCACAGAGGGGAGAAGCCATTTAAATGCATGGAATGTGGAAAGAGTTTTAGTGAGAGTGCACATCTGCATTCCCATCAAAGGACACACACAGGGGAGAAGCCATTTAAATGCATCGAATGTGGAAAGAGCTTCAGTGAGAGTGGATCTCTGCGTTCCCATCAAAGGACACACACAGGGGAAAAGCCTTTTAAATGCATGGAATGTGGAAAGAGTTTCAGTGAGAGTGGATCTCTGCGTTCCCATCAAAGGACACACACAGGGGAGAAGCCATATAAATGCATGGAATGTGGAAAGAGTTTCAGTCAGAGTGGATCTCTGCATTCCCATCAAAGGACACACACAGGGGAGAAGCCATATAAATGCATGGAATGTGGAAAGAGTTTCAGTGAGAGTGGATCTCTGCGTTCCCATCAAAGGACACACACAGGGGAAAAGCCATATAAATGCATGGAATGTGGAAAGAGTTGCAGTCACAGTGGATCTCTGCTTTCCCATCAAAGGACACACACAGGGGAGAAGCCATATGAATGCATGGAATGTGGAAAGAGTTTCAGTCGGAGTGCACATCTCCATTCCCATCAAAGGACACACACAGGGGAGAAGCCATATAAATGCATGGAATGTGGAAAGAGCTTCAGTCGGAGTGCACATCTCCATTCCCATCAAAGGACACACACAGGGGAGAAACCATTTAAATGCATGGAATGTGGAAAGAGCTTTAGTGAGAGTGGGTCTCTGCGTTCCCATCAAAGGACCCACACAGGGGAGAAGCCATATAAATGCATGGAATGTGGAAAGAGCTTCAGTGAGAGTGGAAAGTATAGTAGACATCAAAGGATTCACACAGGGGAGAAGCCATTTAAATGCATGGAATGTGGAAAGTGCTTCTCTCAGAGTCAACATTTACATTCACATCAAAGAACCCACACGGGAGAGAAATCATAATTGTACAGAATATGAAATATGCTTCTGTTATTATAGAATATTGGCTAAATATGAATTAACTCATTGATTCTATTATATGTAATGTTTTCATATTAGAGATTTCATGTTAGAGATTTAAAAGCATAATTTCCATGGAGAAGGAAGCTAAATATAGGGATAATGGGGGACACTTTATTTTCTTCACCCAGGTCTCCCCCCAAACCCCTCCTCCTTCTATGTGCCTCTTTCTCTGGCTTCTTTCAGGTGCCAAATTCCCAGTTTCCTTTATTTTATTTTATTTTGGGGGGGCATGCAATGCTGTAACCCACTCTGTTATTTAAGTCATTATGAAGAGCTGAGTGTGACTGGAGTTGGCTATAAAATCCTTCCCTGGGTGATCCCCAAAAAGTGTCTCTCGGTTGCCCTTCACCTTTTCAGTTCATTTAGAGCACACTATGCGTGTTCAGAGGACTGTCGAGCACCAGCCCTGCCAGCGGGAGCTTCAGGGATGCTCCTGAGTAGAACAGAACCAATTTGTTTTTAAACCAATTTTGGGATGAGTCTCACGATTAAAATGTAGTTGGAGAGAGGTATAGCCTATTTCAAAGAAATGAGTTAAGCAGGAAAAGGGTATAGTAGCACTATCTGTTGTGGACATTTATGTCTGAGAAGAGGCCCATGATGTAAATCTTGGAAGCCAGGTTGAGAGCATCTGAGTAAAAATTAAAGGGGAGAGAACCACCAGTAATGCCATTGTGGGTGTCCACAACAGACCTCTAAGCCAAACTGAGGACTTGGATGATGCCTTCCTGGAACAGAGAACCGAACCTTCAGAAAGCAGAGATATAGCAGTCATGGGAGAATATCAGCACCAACAAATTTCTCAGTTGCCTTGTAGACAATTTCAGAGTCCAGAAGGTGGAGGAGAGAACAAGGGGGACAGCTATTCTAGACCAGATCCTATCCAACAATGAGTGAGTGAGTTAAAGTTTATTGATTAGTCAATTGACCATATCAAAAGTTAACGGCAAACATGATAAAATGTAAAAAAGCACAATATATAGGATACAATGCATAAAATGTCATTGTATAAGATAAATTAGACAAAATAAAATGACATATTATATTTGTTAAATTAATATTAGTAAGTTATTGTCTTAGACTAAAAGGTAATAAAATATAGAAGAACAGGTTGCTTACCTGTAACTGTGGTTCTTCGAGTGGTCATCTGTGCCATCATACACTAGGAGCTTTAGCGCCTGCGCGGTAGCGTTCGGAAACTTCTAGAACTTGTTCGCTTGGCGGGGACCCCTCCCCCACGCCGGTACTGCGCTGCTCCTCCCGCCGAGCAACGGTCTCTCCTCAGTTCTGTCGTCTGCCGTAGAACCTACAGGGACCTGAGAAAGAGGGGAGGAAGGGCGGGTGTGTATGATGGCACAGATGACCACTCGAAGAACCACAGTTACAGGTAAGCAACCTGTTCTTCTTCCTGGTCTCTGTGCCTTCATACACTAGGAGACTGTGTAGCTTACCGGTCGGATGGCGGGTCAGGTACTACAGCACGGAAGCCAGCACCTCACGTCCAAACCGGGCATCTCTGCGCGACCGGCAGTCGAGCCTGTAGTGGCGCACGAAGGTCGATGGTTGGGACCAGGTCGCCACACGGCAGAGTTCATGCAGGTGAACTCCTCGCAGGAGGGCCGCAGAAGTAGCCACAGCTCTGGTGGAGTGGACTCGAAGCAGGACTGGCGGAGGCTTCCTCGCGAGCTCATACGCCAGTTCAATAGTCCTCACCACCCACTTGGAGAAGCCCTGGGTGGACACTTTGAGGCCCTTCCGACGTCGCCCATAGCAAACAAAGAGATGCGGCGTCTGTCGGAAGGAAGCAGTCCTGTCCTTGTAGAAGGCCAATGCCCGACTCACGTCTAGGGAGTGGAGGGACCGCTCCAACAATGTCGTCGGGTTCGGGAAGAAGGCAGGCAGGATGATGTCCTGGTTGAGATGGAAACTGGACACCACCTTAGGCAGGAATGAGATGTCAGGTCTCAGGACCACCTTGTCCCTGTGGAAGACCATGAAGGGCTCATCGGACCGAAGAGCTGTGATCTCACCCGCTCGCCTCGCCGAGGTCACCGCTACCAGGAAGGCAGTTTTCATGGTCAGGAGTCTGTCATCCGAGGTCGCCATCGGCTCGAAGGGCGGCTTCGTCAGCTGCGACAGCACCAGCGAGAGGGACCACGGAGGTAGCGGCGGCGATACCGGCGGGTAGAGATGATGAAGTCCTTTCAGGAACCGCTTGACGGTGTCGTTCCTGAAGAAGGCTGATGCCGCAGATCGTGGCGGTTGGTATGCCACGATCGCGGAGAGGTAGACCTTCAGGGATGGAAACGCCAGACCCTGCTGCCGTAGGTGCAGGAGAAAATGCAGGACGGTAGAGAGTCCCGCAGGCGATACCGGCTCACTCCTCTCGTTAGCGAAGGTCAGGAAGCGTCGCCATTTGTATTGATAGTTGCGACGGGTGGATTCCTTCCTGGCCGCGACGAGGACGGTACCGAGCACGGGATCGTCTAGTGCGATATCCTCCAGGCATGGAGGGTCAGGCGTGGCAGGTCCGGATGAAGGACTCGGCCGCTGGAGTGAGAGAGCAGGCCCGGTGTCGGCGGCAGCCGGAGCAGGTCGCCTCGTGCGGCTCGTAGCAGGGGTGTGAACCAGTGCTGCCTCGGCCAGTACGGGGCTACGAGGATCGCGTCGGCTCGGTCGGCGAGGATCTTCGATATCGTCCGGCCGAGCAGCGGGAACGGCGGGAACGCGTAGAGGAGTTCCCCGGTCCACGGAAACTGGAAAGCGTCTCCGATGGAAGCGCGATCGTGGCCCGCTCTGGAACAGAATCGGCGACACTTCGCGTTTTCCCTGGTCGCGAAGAGGTCGATCGACGGTTCGCCCCAGCGGTCTCGAATCAGTCTGAACGCCTCTCCGGAGAGAGACCATTCGTGATGGGATGAGGTGTCCCTGCTGAGGGCGTCTGCCGTGGTGTTCTCCTGCCCAGCCAGGTGAACCGCCACGGGATGCGTGTGCAGGCGAATGCACCATTCCCACAGGTCGAGTGCGATGTTGAGCAGGGTTGTGGAGTGAGTCCCGCCTTGTCTGTTGATGTAGCAGACGGCGGTGGTATTGTCCGTCAGAACCAGGACCGTGCGCCCCGCTACGACGTGGTGGAACGCCCGTAGCGCTTTCGAGACGGCGAGCAGCTCCAGCGCGTTGATATGGAGAGCGGTCTCGTCGTCGGTCCATCTGTCGCGGACTCTGAGATCGTCGCAGTGGGCGCCCCATCCGTACAGGGAGGCGTCGGTCGTTACCGTCACCTTCGGTGTCGGCTGTTGGAAAGGCATCCCTGACATCAGATTGCGTCGCGACTGCCACCATTGGAGGGAGGAGCGGACGTCTTCCGGCAGCTGCAGTCGGAGTGTCTGTTCGTCTCGCAGGGGGTTGAATGTGCGGACGAACCAGTGTTGAAGAGGTCTTGCTCTCAGTCTGGCGAGATATGTCACAGCGGTCGTCGCAGCCATGTAGCCCAAGAGCTGTTGGACACTTCTCGCAGATAGAGTTGGGGCCGTGCGAGCGTGAGCGGCGGCCCGGATCAGGGTTTGAGCCCGAGACTCTGGCAGGTACGCCCTGGCGGAGGTCGAGTCGAGCGTTGCCCCGATGAAGTCCAAGATCCTCGCCGGCTCGAGGTGGGACTTCTTCGGATTCACTCGCAGGCCAAGGCGAGTCAGGAGTGACAACGTCATGTGGACGTCGTGGTAAAGTCTCTGTTTGCAGGACGCCACCAACAGCCAATCGTCGAGGTAAGGGAAGACAGAAGCACCCTTCGTCCGCAGGAAAGATACCACCGGGGCCATGCACTTGGTGAAGACCCTCGGGGCAGTCGAGAGTCCGAACGGCAGCACCTTGTACTGGTAACAGGTGTCGTCGACTGCGAAGCGGAGGTACCGTCTGTGCTGTGGGCGAATGGCGATGTGGAAGTATGCGTCTCGGAGATCGATGGAGGCGAACCAGTCCCCTCGATGTAGGAAGGGCAGGATCGACGGTATCGTGACCATCTTGAACCTCTTTGGGCGGATGTAGTAGTTCACCCCTCTGAGGTCGAGGATCGGCCGGAGGGTACCGTCGGCCTTCGGTACCGTGAAGTACCTGGAGAAGAAGCCGGTGGTCTTGGCTTCTTGCGGGAGCCGCTCGATCGCCCCTTTCTGGAGGAGGGATTGGATCTCTTCCAGGAGGGCCGGACTCGACGGGGTGGAGTAGTAAACGCCTCGAGGCGGAATATCGTGAAACTCGATGGCGTAGCCAAGACGGACGATGGAAAGCACCCAAGAGTCCGTGGTGACATGTTGCCACTCCAAAAGGTGTCGAGCCAGAGTCGGTCGGTCTCCGAGCGCAGATGGTAGGCTGAAAAGTGGGTTTTGGTAGGTCCTGCCAGGCACGTCAAAACCGAGACTTTGCGTCCGAGGAGGACTTCTTAGACGAAGCCGGGCGACGTCTAAACGTGCGTCTGGCGGACGAGCCGGAGGACGGTCTCGACTGTCCGGACTGGGCCGATCGTTGGAACGACGAGGTGGAAGATCGTCGCCAGGATGGGTGGAAGGTGGAGGTCCTGCGGGCTTGCGTGGCCGGCTGTAGCCCGATCTTCTTGGCCGTCAACCTCGCCTTCACAAGATCGTCCAACGCTTGATCGGTGGACGAATTGAAGAGGCCCTCACCGTCGAAGGGGAGATCTTCGATTCTCCTTCTGGTGTCCTCCTGGATGTCGGCCGGTCGCAGCCAAGCATAGCGGCGCAGGCCGATGGATCCCGCCATGACCCGGGAGGCAATCTCCACTGCGTGCCGGGAGGAGGCCATCTGCTGCCGAGCGATGGAGATGGCCTCGTTGAATATCACCGAGGAGGCTTGGCGGATGTCGTCCGGTACCGCCTCCATCGCCGGTTGAAGGCGATCGAGCACCTTCTTCAGGTATGCCGCGAGGCAAGCCTGAGTGTTGGACAGCCTGATCTGCAAGGAGGCGGCGGAGTAGAACCTCCGAGCATAGGCGTCCAACTTCCTGCCTTCCTTATCCGGCGGGGTGGTGTGCTGCCTGCCGGTACCTTTTGTTTGCGCCGACTCGACCACCACAGAGTTCGGCGCAGGGTGGTTGAAGAGATAACCGGCGTTATCCTTCTGCACCCTGTAGAGGTGTTCCAGTCTCTGCGGTATCGGCTGCGCCGATGCCGGTCTATCCCAGGCGGCCTTCACCACTCTGGAGATCCGGGGCAGGAGAGGCAGCTGGGCCGTGGCAGGTTGCTTCCCCTCAAAGACAGAGAAGACTGGATCGTCGTCCTCCGGCTCCGCCTCGGTGATCTTAAGGCCAAGGGTAGTGGCCATGCGGAGCAGCATCGCAGAGAACTGGTGGACGTCCTCTGGAGCAGAATCTGGGATCGGATCCCCGAATCCCAGCGGAGGAGACTCCTGCGAGGCCGCCTCAGACACCTCTGACTCCGCGCTCGAGTCGTACGACTCCGAGCTCGGTGAGTCCTCTCGCTGCTCGCTTTCCGGCTCCTTCGCGGCCGCAACGGGTGATACCTTCTTAGGCTTCTCTGCAGCCCGGGCGGTGGTAGTGGCAGCGTCGCGTTTGGGCTGGCTGACCACAGACTTCACCTTTTTAGTGGTGACTGGGGTAGTCTGGCAGGCTGACGTGGTCTTAGCCCGCTCAGTCACCACCGACTCCGTAGGACGTGTGGCCGTTGCCGTGACCCTAGGAGGTGGCGATATCGCCCGATATCGAGGTGAAGGCTGCCTCGTCCTATGGTATCGAGGAGAGGGAGAGCGGCTGAAGGAGTGGCGGTCCGACAGTGACCGGCTTCGGTGGCGACGGTACCGAGCCTCTTCCCCTCGGGGCGAGCGAGATTCGCGCTGTCTACGGGGTGACCGGGACCTCCGGAAGGTCTCCCAGCGCCTCGGGTCACGATGGTACCGATCCCGGTACGATGGTGAATGTGACCGATAAGAGGCCGGGCGCTCTCTCCATTCAGACTCCCTCGCGTACCTGGCCACGTAGGACGCCGAGGTGTATCTGGAGGCAGACGAGCGAGGTTGTTCCTCTCTAGTCTCCCTAGGAGGCGGCGAGGCCACCGGACGCTCCGAAGAGCGGGACCGGGACCTGAAGGAGGTCGAACGCCGCTCCGGAGAAGCAGAGGGGTCTCTTGCTGCAGGTCGGCCGACCTGCGACGGCTGAAGGGCGGTGGCGCTCCTCCACCAGGGTTGGAGGGTCTGCCACAGGCGAGTCCGGGCGCTGTTGGGGAACGTCCTCGATCTCATCGTCCGAGAGATCGACGGACTCGCCTCACCCTTTGGAAGGCTGCTGAGTAGGAGTAGGAGTAGGAGGTTAACGTCCCCAGCCGGGGAGCGCTTCTTCTCCTTCTTCTTCTTCTTCTTCTCCTTCTCCTTGCCCTTGTCTCCGTCCGGAGCAGGGCGCTTCTTAGCAGGCGTCTCCTTCAGGGGAGCATCAGCCTTCTTCGCCGTCGAGGATCCCTTCGCTGACTTGGCAGCCGCCGAGAGCTTCGGGATCCTCGGTAACGCCGAGATCGGCGTTCTCGCCGGTACCGAGCCCGATACCGACGAGGTAGACGGAACGGCAGCCGCCGATACCGTCGATGGCGTGGTCGTCTTCTTGTCGGCCATCTTTGAAATGGAGGTCTCGTCTATCGCCCGCAGAGACTGTTCCCAACAATAAGACTTAAGTCTCGCGGACCTGTTGCGGAGAGTCTGGGTAGTAAAATCTCGGCAAATTGGGCACGTCCGAGTGTTGTGGGACTCGCCCAAACAGAAGAGACACTCCTTGTGGCCGTCGTTGAGGGCAACTTTGCGCCCGCAGGACACGCACTTTTTGAAGAGCGCGGACATAAGACGAAGAAACGCCAAGCTGGAAAATCCGAAATCACCAAAACCAAATGGGAAGTCCGAAGGGAGGTCAGAGACAGTCCAAAAAATCCGTAAAACCGTGAAATCAGCAAGCCAAGCACAAAAGTCAGAGGAACAAACCGAAGAACCTTCCGTACGCGACGGCGGACGAGAAAGAACTGAGGAGAGACCGTTGCTCGGCGGGAGGAGCATGCGCAGTACCGGCGTGGGGGAGGGGTCCCCGCCAAGCGAACAAGCTCTAGAAGTTTCCAAACGCTACCGCGCAGGCGCTAAAGCTCCTAGTGTATGAAGGCACAGAGACCACGAAGAAGAACCAGCACATATTTAGATAAGTTCATCACTTTTAAATGCAGCCCCGATGTGCTCAATAAAACATCATCTCAATTGAACAGCCCTACCTATGAATTTAGCAGTTCTAGTTACAACGTTTGTATGTGTACCTTGAAGGAAGTGGGCTAACCATTTACTATGGTCCCAGGGTGTAATTCTGCCGAGTATTGTCTGTAGGTACTGGGCCCTTTCTGTGTCGTATAGTTTGCAGCTGAATCGGACATGCTCAGTATCTTCTATTTCAGACGCCCCACAGACACATGTTCTCTCGATGTCTGGCACTTGATGGAATCGTCCATCTCTGACCATGGAATCTACCTGCTCGAATCTTGCTCTGCTTAAAGCTGTTCTATCATATTGGGTCAGGTCCATTGTCAGATATTTTTCTATTTGACAGGACTTTCTATTTTGGGCCAACCATTTCATTGACCTAATATTCGCGAGTGTCTCAATATCAATTTGGGCATTTCCATCCATAACTCTTTGTTAAAATATTCCTATGGCCTGATGTCTAACCCATAATAAGTACTGTATTGAAAAACCAAGATGTGCGTTAATTTGATAAAGCTGGTTAAGCCATGTAGTGTGTTGAAAACTGCCCATTTGTTCTTCCAGGCACGTTTTTGGAAACCTGTCAGAATCCAATGAAAGGATCTTCCACCAGTAATTGAAGGCTTTAATTGTAGTCAGAGTGTAAATTGAATGGGTGCCTCTTTCAGCTCTTCCTGCTGCTCCAGGAGTATTCCTGTCAGTCTCCAAAAGTGTCCTCAAGAAATGTGCTTGATTTTGTCCAAGTGGGAGGGCCTTTGAGAGCCCCCACAATTGGCACCATATGTTAGAACTGGTGTAATTTTTGCATTATATACCTTCCAAATGGGGAGCAAGGAAGTTGGGTGATTATAACGGAGCAATTTAATTAACATTTTGGAACCTGCTGTAGCCTTTGTGGAACTTTGTTTGAAATGATTAGTCCAAGGCCCTGTATCTGTAAAAACAACCCCTAAGTATGAAAAGCAATCGGTTTGATTTATAGGCTCTCAGTCCAAGTACCCATTATTGTTGACCCGTCTTTCCCAAATACCACCCCTTTGGATTTGGACTTGTTGATGTTCAAACAATTGGCGGCACATTATGCACTGAATTTCCTCAACAGTCTTCTCAGACCTACTTGGGAATGAGCCATTGGAACCACATCATCTGCATATAGAAGGATATTAATATGCCTGTTCAGAATCTTTGGCATGTGTACATCTATAGAATAAAGAAATTCAAGAATGTCATTAACAGCATCGGGGCCAGAACACACCCCTGTCTGACACCTTTAGCGGTGGGTATATTTCGAGTAAGGGAGCCGTTGCATCCAGTACGGACCTTCAGGGATGTATTTGTATAAAGGGCCTCGACCAGGTATAGGAGGCCCGGTTCCATGTTTAACTTAGCCAGCTTCCTCCATAAGATGTCTCTATTTATGGAGTCAAATGCCGCACTCAGGTCTATAAAGGCTGTAAATAGATGATTGCCATCGGTTGTGTATTTGGTAATAAGGTGTTGTGGAATAAAACAATTCTCTATTATAGAGTTTCCAGATCTAAACCCGGCCTGCTCTTCCACTAACATGTTCTTCTCAGTTACCCAGTCCTCAATTTTACTTAGGAGACGTTTTGCATACATCTTACCTGTTATGTCAATAAGGCTGATGGGTCTATAGTTTCTGGGATCTTCCTTATCTCCTTTTTTTATATATGGGAATTATGGCGGAAATTCCCATCCTGTTGGAAGATGGCCAGTGTTGTCTATGTATGTAAACCTTTCTGCCAACAATGGTGCCCACCGGTCAGTATGTGCCCTGAAAAGTTCTGGAGGCAGGAAATCTTCACCAGGAGCTTTATTAGGTTTTAATGACTGGATGATATGTTTAATTTCTGTCACTGACCCTGGTGGCCAAGGGGAGGAAGCTAAGGTGGGTATTTGCACAAGGGTTCTCTTTCCTGTGGGGTCCTGGTTGGGGTTAGCAAACAAAACAGTATCAAAGTCCTCCCAAACTGAAGCTGGAACGGGAATGTCAAATGGTAGCTTCCGCTCCCTCAGCACGCCAGATCCAATATTCCAAAAAGGAGCTGAGTTGGACCCTTTTGCTGATTTTTCCAGCTCAGACCAGACTGTGGTTGTATACGGAGCCTTCTTAGAGGCTATTAGCTTTTTCTAATGGCGTCTTAGCTTCAGCCTCTTTGTGTGATTGTCTGGTGTAGGTTTCTTTCGAACTAGACGCACGGCTGCTTTAGTGTCTTCTTTTTTGAGCGAGAATAATCCAGGTCAAAACAGTTACATTTTACGGATTGGAAATTTCTGACTGGAAGGTTGTTTATTAGCTATTCCTTTAACATAGAACACAGACTGGCACACCCAGTAAACATTTCCTTTGGGTCTTGGGTAACGATCGTTTTCACACAGGACTGGCTCTCTCAGAGCTCAGAAAACTAGAAATTGCCTCGATATCCACCTGGGCCCCTTAAACCCCCTATTCTGTCTCACTTCAAGGTTAGTGAGTAGCCTCCCGTCTTGTGGTATGAGTGGTCTCAGGTCAGAGCTGCCATAAAAATGGACTGCAAGGGGTTGACGGTCGCTCTCCTCCCTGACGTAAACTTGAATTTCTGAGAATAAGTGGGGTATTTGTGGGAACACATATATAATCCAGAACACTGCTTGCATTCCCGGCATGGAAGGTAAAAGATATACGAAGCCACTATCTTTGCCTCCTAAAATGTGAAGATTCCATGTGAATAACAGGGAGAGGAATTTGGAGCCAGCCCCATTCCTTTTGGTGTCTCTGGAATGCCAAAATATGTCATTTAATAGGTGGTCCTCAGGTATAACACCCTGGAGTCCATAATCAGGCAGGGAGGCCCCCACCCAAGCATTAAAGTCTCCCAACAGGATCACAGTTGCTTTAGGATGTTTTATCCTTATCTCTAGAATAGTCTTTCCTAGTTGCACCCAGATATCGGGTGAGAAACAAGGGGAGGAATATGAGGGTAAGCAGGTGTTTAATCCCACAACTTCAAAGGATTTGTGTTTGAATTGGATGGCTGGGAGATGAGGAATAGCCTCTCTAAAGATGCTGAGCTCTAACAGGTCCAGTCCCTTGGAGAGCTCCTTGAAAGCTAACGCCGCAGATAGAAGTGTTCTAGGTGTGAACGCTTTTCAATGCCTTACTCTCTGCAATGGTAGAAATTTGGAGATTGGGGAAAAAATTCATTGAAGACAGAATTGTTTTTTTGGAGGGCAATGTCTTTATTTTGCCCTCCCTATAGCTACACCCCCGAATGATCACAAAGGCGGCAGAGGGTCCAAAGTGCAAAGTATGCAACCTAATCTACTCCAGGTCTCACTCCATTAAGTCACACAGAAACACCAGCCCTGCAATACAGGAGCTCCATCCCTCTATCTGGGGAAACAGCACAACGGAAGCAGAAAGCACAAGAGAGGGGGCAGCATCCGAGATTGGGAAACAACAGACAACAACAGTCGGGGGTTTAGGAAGCAATCGCCTGCAGTCCCCGTCTTTTACAGCTGCCAAGCAAAGTTGCTTCGCACAGGATATCAGATCGGGGTGGAAAAACATGGCCCCCAGACTCCCTTTCTTCTGGCTAAAAAGGGTAAATTGCCTGTCTTGGGGGGCTCCAGGAAGGGGGATTAAGTTTTTAAATAACCAGAGAGCCCTCGTGTACCTTTAACATAAAAAAAAAAAAAAAGGCCGCTTCTTCAATATTAGAACTGACAACCAGCTCCGGATTTTTCTGGACTTGGTTTTTTTGGGCATCCATGTAGCTCCAGGAGGAAGAAATGGTCCACCCCTGGATTAGATCCAGGCCTCTCCACCAGCCGGAGTCTGTGAGGCTCGGAAGATCTCATTCGGAACAGCGTACCTGCTGCGTGGCAGAGGGCTTCCGGTTAATTGCCGCCAGGTAACGAAGGATCAGCGTGGCGGCTTCCGTTTTCCCAGAACCGCCCTCGCCACTGGAAGAAATGGAACACGTTGCCTTTCCGGAGGACGATGCCGCCTTCGCCGAAACAACTCTGAGAGACTGAGAGTACTTTGACAACGGAGTTTGGAAAAGTTTGGGGAACTACAGCTCCCAAAATCCCCAGCCCTATTTCCCTGGCAGACCGGAGAGTCAGATCAAGAGGCTGCTACGGCGGTAAAGAGTCCGTCAGCAACACAAAGGCTCGCCTGATAATAATGATAATAATACAGGGGTTGAGTTTGGCATCTTTTGGTTTGCTGTAGGCAAGACTGGTGGTTGCAAAAAGATGCCTGAGAGGAAGAGGAGGAGGAGAGAGAAGATTTTACTTTTTAAGAAAATGATACTAAAAATCTGCTTTAAAATGTGACGTTTGCAGGGCAGGCCTAGGCCAAGTTTGCCACCTGTTGCCCTTGGCCACCAGGGATCCAAGTCCAGTCCTCCTCCAATCCCGTGCTCTGTCTCTGCTGGGGGCCCAAAAGCAGACCAGTCACAGGCCGCCTCTCTTCCCCTCCCTCTTTCTCTCTTTCCCAAGGAATGAAGGAATAGGGGAACCAAGGCCATGGCTGTGTGAGTGGAGTAAAACCAAACTCCATTACAGATCTGCAGGAAGCCACATAATTCACATAGCCACAGGAAGTCCTAACCCCCTCCCATGTATTCCAGCCCCCTCCCATGTATGACGTGTTTGTCACATGACCACCTCACCTGTGGTACCTCCCTTTACCTTATTTAGAATGTAGTCTGTGATTGGAGGAAACCTTCTGTTCCCGCTTCCCTGGACATCCCCTTACACGGGTGGAAGTTTCTGGACTTTAACCTAATATGGGGCAGGTGGGCTCTAATTGGTAGAAGATGCTGCAGTGGGAGTGCATGTCGTCTACCTGGATAAAAGGCCTAGCACTATTTGTAGCAAAAGAACTGTGAAGAGTTTTTTTCCCACAGTTCCAAATCCCTATAATTTTTACCCCCTTTGTCTAGATGAGCCCCTGTCTGCAATTTGGATGAGAAACAGACAAACCTCTAACTCAAATGCTGCTTTCGTTGTTAGTTTCTACTCCATTTTTGTAAACTCCAGGTTTGTTTCGTTTAATCATTGATTGTTGTTATTTTGTTTGAAGGCAATATTAATGAAATAAAAAAAACTTTTGTTTTGTAAAATAGCAAAATAAATGTATTTGCTTCCGGACGTATTTGCAATTTCTCACACCCATTAGCTAACCCATCTTAGGGTAAAAACATCCAATTAAAAACGTTTGTCACAGAGAGTCATAAGGAAGGCAGGAGGATCTCAGAGTTACAGTTTGTATACAGTCATTTTAGGAATTTTTATATTTTGATGTAACTGTGAATTCATGGCATATTTTTTTTTTTTTTCCTTCTGCCCCACATTCTGAAGCCAGAAGCTTCTTTGTGCTGCTTGTTACAAGTACAGTAATAGTCAAACCATCACTTGATGCCATGTGAACACAGTTTAAGTTGAAGGGAGGTGTTAAGAGCATTATAGATTCCTTTCTGAGTAATACGTTTTTTTACTGAATTACTTGCCCATGTGAACTTTACTAAGGCAAGGCTTGCTCTTTTTTGGGGGGAGGAGTGTCAGTTTTGTGACAGAAGAACTGTTTTCTCTAGAACGCAGAGGAAAACTGCAATACCTTTATTAAGCCTCAGCAGATAGGAATTTTTGGAAAGACTAGTTCAAAATGTAGTTTCTGTGGATAAAATTATGGAGGTACTCCAGAAGTGTTGCAGGTTTTATCAGTATTCTTTGGTATCACTTGCATTCATTTAGGTAGTCTGTGGCCAGGGATGCATTTGTGTGTGTGTGTGTTCATATAGACATGGATGTTTTCTTTTTTAATGTGTCACTTAATATCCAACAAATTGAAGACATCCTATGGCTATGTGTGTAGTTTTACTGTGGGCTCTGTAAACTTCAGGTTTTTGACGTCTGTTTAGAAATGCAAAAACAAGCTTGTTAAACGCTTTTTAATCCATATACAAGTGTGAAAGGCTGCATTCTGTCTGATGGGGTATAAGCTGTGTGGACCTGTCATCTTCTTTTGCTGTCTATATAATTATCCATGCATCAGCATGAAATGAATATGGTTAAGACTCATCTTCTGTTTTGGATATATATTGTTCGTATTTAGGTATCATCAATCAGTACTCCTGTTTCAGAAAGTTGACTTAAATATTGCTACTTCTTAGACTAATCTAAGTTAGTCTTAAATAATACTTCTTGAAAGTATTTGAATTCTTGAAATTTTGAAAGATGTTACATGTTCAGGATCTGTAAAGCACCTACAGAACTCGTTAGCACTGTTTTCACTGGCTGTGTTGCATTGGAAGAGCTACTCAAATATATAGGACACCATAGCATCATAATAGTTGCGAAGCTCATTAATTCTCACTTATGGCCAATGACAATTTTAAGATTCATGGACAACACAGTCTTTGTTGACTTAGGCTGGAAATCATATGTTATAGTGCTACAAAGTGAAAGAAGGATGAATGTCAAAATAATGTTTTTGGTAGGTGGTGCTTGCTTTTGATCCTAATTTGTGTCCAGTTAATGTTTTCATACAGTGACATTTGTGGATGGACGCTATAGGTTGGATCAAGATCATGACTATTTTAAGTCCTGTTAATTTCAGTGGTCTTCCTGTTAAATATGACTAAAGCTGGAATCCTTTTGATGTCTTACGCATTTATAAGTTCCCCTGTGGAAGTAGTTAAACATTTTTGTCCACTGTGGGATATCGGCATTCAGTTCAAGAAGTTGTTCCAAGAAGTTGCTCACATAGCGCTTTTGTGTATAGATGTGCACGGCACCTTTGGTTGTGGTTTAAGTAAGGATCCTAGCAGATTGACCTTGGCTGTGTCCTCTCCTGGTTCATGTGGAGATTTATGCTATACATCCCCAGTGAGTCCTGATTGATAATAATAGCAACCTAGATGTGGGATCTCTGCCTGCATCATACCTAAACCCATTAGAAACACATTATTTCAGTAAGCTAGTACTCATATTGTGATTTCACTTTAGTGAATTGCTAACCACACCAGGAAATGGCTTTTGCGTCCAATTATTCATCCCTTTGTGATAATTCCTTGCTTTACAACTCCTTCTTGCAGGAATTTTAACCGAAGATGGTTCTGCATAACTGTGAATACTCATGACCCCTCTTTTTGTATCTTAAAGCATCTTGACTACACTTTGATACCAGAGCGGGGTGGAAAACTTTGAGCCACCCTCCTGGATAGATTTCCTCCTGCTTTTATTACAGAAGATTTTTCCTTTTTAATCCACCACACAGACTTTTGGACACTTGAAGAGGCTTAATCCCCAAATCTGAAAAACAACAACAACAGCAACATCCTAAATGTATTTTTACTTTAATATTTTTAATGTTCCAGGAACTTTTGCCTATGAACTGTGTATTTGAATTTGTAATGCTGTCATTCAATTGAACTCTTGCCTTCATTCAAATTCTTTTCAAATTCTTGATTGCTGATGATTTCTTTGTAACTGTTGTTATATGGTATGTACTTCTAGTAATTTCTGCTTCAATTGTTAAACATTCTGAATGCCAGTATAATGTATATGTGATGTTATGCTTTCTGCTTTTCTCTCTCTCCTTTTAGGTTTTTTTTAGTGTGTTTTTACAAGATTTATAGAAAGGTGGTAGGATTTAACTAGAACCCCAGATTTGCCTACTTGTATTGATTTTCAACTGATCTTTGTTATTTCTCTGAATCGTTTGCATATTGCTACTGTGAACTTGAGTGCAACCCCACTCTCTTTGTGTCTGGGGGATGATGTGTTTTGTTTTTTTATCTGCCTACAGATATCATTATTAAAGAAGACATCATATCATAGAATAGAAATTTATGTTAGATAGACCAAAGAAGATTTTGTATGCCGGAGAATACTGTCAATTAATTGCTGATTTCCCTTACATGCTGTTGTATCTAAAAAGATCAATTGTTGATTTCATGTATCTACTGCTGTACCTGTGTGAAGTGCATAACTAGTTTCATATATCCATTATGTTACATTATAAAGAACCTCTTTTAAAAGCCCTCAATACTAGAAATATCCTTTTCTTTTTGGGGATTATACTACAGTCCTGACTACTGCCCTCCCACATTTTTCATGGAACTGTTTACCTTTCTATCGCTTTCATTCACAAAAGCCTGTTTTTGAATTACAGCATTTCAGGGTTCCTTGTTTTGAGTGTTGCATTGCATTCACTTCAGTGGGAAGGTTCATCCAGTAAACATCATCCATTGCCAGTGCATTTGTCCATTATTGATATGTTTGCCAAAAATTGTTACTGTGGTTCAGACCTGAGCGTTGATAGCACTAGATTTCTCTTTTGATATCAAATAATTTGGCCTTTTGCTCAATGGCTTACATTTCGGGGGGCCCCCAAAAGCCTTAAGGAGGCAGCCGATAAGGACAGGGATTTCCCCCAGGCGGGCATTCAAAAAGCCTTGGTCAATTGCTCTGGAACCTGGCTTGCAGATGCATCAGATGCATTTTATTTTACAATGATGCTGGATTTGCGCCAATAACCAGCAAGGCCATGATAAGTGCTGCACGTGGCCACACTATTGATAGCACCCGTTCAGACCGCCTTTGTCCAGCCTGAAATTTGCTCTGTTCTTAATGTCTCATGGTCTGGCCCTCAGGCACAATTTTTGCTATAAAAAAAACCCCCTGATTTTGAGAGTTCACTGGCTGAATTTGAATTTCATCCCGCCTTGCTGAAATTTGTTTGTTCTCACCTGACCAAAATTTCCCTAGCCAACTCTTTCTGGGGAGCCTGGGGGGGGAGGTTGAGATGGGAGAGGCATTGTTACAGGAAGGACGCCAGCGACGGGCTCAAGCTGCTGTTTAAAAGGGAAAATGGCCAGTTTCTGACCTTTTAGGGACATTGGTTCTCATTGGTCACTCCGGAGGCTGACCTGAGACTTCAGTATTGGATTTTGAGCTGTGCCTGTTAATCACTGGTGGTAATTTCAACTGGATACATAACAGTAGATTAGGATTGATTGCACAAGCTAAGCAGGGTCGGGCCTGCTCAGTTTTGGATGGGTAAAAAGTATTTTTGTCTTTTTGTTTGTTTACATGTATAACTTTTGAGTTTCTGTTGTTTATCGCAATGTATGCCAATCTTCTGCAATTCACTACACAATAATAGGTCCTTTGGCTACTTCAAAGGGCCAGCGTTGCTAGAGAGACCCAGATTCAGTTCAGGGGTATGGGATGGGCTGGACTTCCTGTGTGGGGGGGGAAACTGTAGTCTCCATTGCAAACTGGGAGGCAGTCACATAGACACAGGAAGTTAGCCCCTCCCACGTCTGCCATGTCACATGATGACTACCTCACCTGTACCGTGGGTGGAGGAAAAATCAGCCACCATTACACACTGGCCGGGAGTCACTTTCAGCACAGGGGTCCCAGCCCCTTCCTCACCTGTGGCATCTCCTCATTGGTGGAACATGTGGGAGTGGGAGTGTACGTTATCTGCCTGCATAAAAGGCCTCATCAGGCCTCCATGTTTTGTTGTTTGACACCCAGCTGCAGCTGTCTGTATTTTTGTATTTTTGTACTTTTGTACTAATAAATCTGGCCTCTGGCCTAGTCTTTTGAATCAAGAAACGTCTTGTTCACATTGCCTGTTTCTCAAAAAAAGCTGACCCTCCCTAGGGCGTAGGAGGTGACAGCTTCAAAAACTTTTTACCCAAAATGAACAACCTGCGATGTGAAATGAGGCAACCGGGTCAGGAGGTTCCCCTCCTGTCCCCTCTCTGAGCTCTGACTGACCCTCTCCTGGGGGGGCTTTCATGGAGACCCCCCCCCCCCTAACCCCCCCCCCCCGACTGAACCCCTCCAGGCCCCCCAGAAGAGGGAAACCCAAAAGCAGGGCGCCTCCCCCCCCCCCCCACCCCCAGGGCACATTTGGGGGTCAAAATGACCTGTGCTTACCTCCTTTAATCACCCACCGACACCCTTTTTAAACAAAGCCCCCCCCCCAGGGAAGACGTAAAATTTCCCCTGCCCCTCGATCTCCTCGCCCCAACCTGTGTCCTCTGAACCTTCCAGGCCGAGAAGGGAGGAAGAGAGATGTAGTCCAAAAATTTCCTTCCCGCCAAAACAAAAGCAGAGCGGGGGGGGGAAAAAAAAAATTCCCCTTTGGGGGGGCTGCAACACCCAGACTCCCCAGCACAATGGCTGGAGGATTCGGGGATTTGGTTATTTGTGAAGTGGTCCTTTGGGGGGCAGAGTTTTATAGGAAATTTCCCTTTTTTTACAACAGGTCTGGCGTTCTCTCAGCCAGCATGCTGGGAGTTGCAGTCGTTCCCCAAGGCAAACCTTTCCCCCAACCTTTGGTCATGTAAAAACTTTTGAAAAAAAATTTGGCCCCCCCCGACCTCTGCATTTTTGAGGTGCACAGATTTTTTGCTGCCTTCTGAATCCCAGTTTCTCTCCTACTCCCATCCCATCCTTGCCCACTTCATCCCTTTCCTCCCTGCCTTTCCTCCCCCAATTTCCACTTAGGACGGGCTGGTCCTCGTCTTTTAGTTCAAGCACCCCTTGGTTCCTTCTGGGATGCAGTTCAGGATGCCCAGACTCTGCCCCATGGCCCCCTTTCCTCTTGGACAGAGTTTTGGGGGGGCAGGGGCAAATATTCCCTTTTTTTGGGACTACAACTCCCAGACCCCCCGCCAATTTGACCCTGGGAACAAGTCCCCCAAGAGAACTCTCCTCTCCCCCGAGTCCTGGGGCTGACATTTGGGTTGGAAAAGACTTCCCAGAACTCTTGCACCGACCAGCCTTCTAGGCGTGGGAGTCCCCATAGCCATTCTGAGTTTCCTTTGCAGGCGGGGGGTTTCTGGATTTGGGCCCCCCCCAAAAGAGCCACTTCCCCCAGCGTGCGCCTGCCTTCTCCTCCTGAAACGTGCCTTCTCTCCCCTCCCTTGCCCTGTTGGCCGGGGCCTTTTCCACCCACACCGCAGTAAGAATGAGCGGCTTTGTGCCGGGTCCTCTGGATTCTGGAAGGTTCCTCTGGGAAGAGGAGGTGGGGGGAGGGGCCCCACCCAAACGAAAGGCACCCACCCCCGCGGGGGGGCAGCCGCCTGGGTTCCGGAGGCACATTCCTCGAGGTCTCTCGTGGCTGGCCGGCCACACCCTGAACGACCTCCGGGTGAGCACGGCCCACAGCCCCCCAAAGGCCGTTTGGCCCAACCAAGAAAGAGGGCGAGAGGGAGGCTGGAAAAGCAGTTTCTCGTCCTCTGGAAGGAGAGATGAGGATGAGGATGAGGATGAAAAGGACTTCCCGGTTGTTCTCAGTGGTGGATTTCTCAGAACCCCCCTCATTCTGACTTTGGAGGGTGGTCCAGAGAGTTTTCCCCCATCATTCCCTCTCCTTTCTCATGAACTGAGTTTGGGAAAAAGTTATTTTTTCTTTGTTGGGGAAAGGGAAGACAGCTCTCGGGTTACAACTGTGGTTAGAACCGCCCCAGATTCCGCAGCATGGGAGCAGCTCCCAGGATGCGTGTGGAGGGATTCTGGGAGTTGGATGGGAGTTTCTAAGTTCTCTTGGCACTGGGGAAAAGAACGTTTCTCTAGAGTTTGGAAAAGTATCTTCGTTATTGGGAGGGGCTGGCGATGACTCCCATAACCTACAGTGGTGATGAAACAAAAATCTTTGTCCCCTTTGGGGACTATGGTGCCCACCAGACCTGCGGGGGGGTTTTTGGGGAGTTGCGGTCCTTGCGAAGGGAATGTTTCCCAAGTGTTTGGGTGATGGCAAGGTGGTTCATCTGAGGGGGGAAAGGTGGAGGTTGGTCACCCTCTCTCCCCACCACCACCTGGAGGGAGTTTCTCTCCGCTGGCTAGCCCATATCTGTCTACCGTAATTCATTTTGGAGAGGTTGGAGAACAGTGTGAGTTGGTTTTTTCTGTGCCGGTGTCTATTTTTTGAGCAATCGTGGGTGAAAAACAAATAAACAAACAAAATCAGTTGTGTAACAGTTTTGTTTTTGTTGTTGGCATGTGCCTTCAACTCATTTCCAAATTATGGAGACCCTAAAGGCAAACCGATCACAGGATGTTTTGGCAAGATTTTTTGGGGGGGTTGCTACCGTTGCCTTCCTCTGAGGCTGGGGAGTGTGATTGCCCATGGAAACCTGTGGGGAGGTTCAGGAAGCCTCCCTCTCTCAGCTGAAGGGGAAGACCAAATTAGCTCCTTTGATTAAATCTTTCAAATAACTCTTTTGTATATGTACGTGCCTTTAAATCACATGTCGACTTATGGCAACCCCATGAGTTTGATAGGGTTTGCTTAGGCAAGGAAGGCTCAGAGTCAGTTTTGCCAGTTCCTCTGGAACAGAACCCCAGCACCTGATATTTTGGGTCTCCCCTCCGAAACTAAACCCGGTCTCCCCTTAGCATCCAAGGTCAGACGGGATCTGGTGGTACCTTTAAGGTATGATGCGGGGCCGGACTCAGTATTTTCACGTGAAGACATGGAACAACAACAAAGCAATGCAGATCCCGTGTGGACTAGTTTTCCAGAGGACCAAAATTAAATCCACGCTTGGCCACAGAGACCCACAGGGTGACCTTGGATGAGCCACACCCCTCAGCCTCAGAGGAAGGCAGTGGCCAACCTCCTTTGAGCACGGAAGGACAGAGGATAAGGGAAAAATTTAGATTTTGTACAGCACAAATCCAATCGAAAGATGCAGAGAAGCATGTAAGAAAATGGGGGGCCCCGGGGTTAAAAAGGGGTGGCCCACAGCCTTCCAATGTTCTTGGACTAACTCCCAGTGCCCTCTGCCACCAGCCATGGTGGCTGGGGGTGATGGGAATTGCAGTCCAAACACAGCGGGAAAGAGTAAATATCCCATCTGCAAATCCATGTAAAATTCTACATAACCCTCTGTGGTAAAATAGGCCGTGGGCCCAATCTCATTAACTGGTTGGTTGCAGTACAATTACATCCGTGCCTCGTTTTAACCTCCTTCAAATTGGGCTGTAGCTAAACATGTTTTGGGTTGCGGTTTATTTTTTGACTTTTTAAAAAAAGTAAAGCAGTTTTAAATTCTTTAGAGTTGATTATATGCCACCCCGAGATCTTTGGATATAGGGTGGGATGAATATGGGGAGCCAGCGTGGCATGGCAGTTGGTGTGCTGGATGAGCAGCCCAGGAAACCGGGGTTCAAATCTTTGCTCAGCCATAGAAGCCCCCGTGTGCCGGACAGGGCCCCTTCTCAGCCTCAGAAAAAGGGTGGAAATTTTCCCATGGAATCTTAGGCCATCGTGTTGACTGTTGGACGAGGACTCTGAGAGATCTTGGCTCAAATCCCTGCTTAGCTGTGGAAGCCCCCAGGTGACCTTGGGTGAATCTCACTCTCCCAACCTCAAAGGAAGGCAGGGGTGGCAAATCCACTGTAAACAAAGCTGTCCCGGAAAGAAAAAATGATAGTCACATATTCTCAGACCCAGAAAACCATGTGATAGGTTTGCCATAAGTTGGAAATGACTTCAAGACACACAACCACAACAAAGGGGCCCCGAAGCCAGTGGTTCTCAACCTTCCTAATGCCGCGACCCCTTAATACAGTTCCTCATGTTGTGGTGACCCCCAACCATAAAATCATTTTCGTTATTATTTATTTATTTATTTATTATTTAGTTAGTTATTTCCAACATCAAACAGATTGGAAACATTGCCCTAAATCACTGCTCTGGATAGACTTCTAATGCCCCAAAACTGGTAACCCTCCCCCCCCTTTTTTTTAAACACAGAAAACATCCATCAATGCCAGAATTAAGGCAGTAGTTCTAGTTCTGAATGTTGGGTTTCCACAGTTCAAAAAGCCAGTCACTCCCAAAGGCAAGGCCGAAAACATTTTTTCCGAGGCGCAGGGAGGAAAAGGGCAGGGGGGAAAAGGAAAAATGGCAGCAGCATAAGCAGATGCATTTTGTTTCCCTCCCTCCCTCCCTCCCTCCCTTAAAGTGAGTGCGGACGTGAACATACAAAAAGCGAGGAATGCAAGACAGTCAGGGCGAAGAACACAACACTGCGTGTGGCAAGCGCCAAGGGTCCACGCACAACAAAAGTGAGAGGAGAAAGTCATCCTGGCTATTTCTGCACAAGACTGTTATAGCGCTATGATTCCACTTTCAACATCCTATGGAACCCGCGTTTTGCGTTTTGAACTGGAAACCCCAGGATTATAGGATGGTGAAAGTGGAATCATAGCGCTATAAAACTGGAATGTGGAAATGGCCAAATCCCAGGACGGGTAGAGCAGCGCTTTCGGGTCAAAAAACCAAAAAACAAAACAACAACAAAAAAAAACCCAACCAAGGAGCCTTTGGCTTTTGAGGCAAAGAAAAGAGCCGTGTTAGCTCCATGGCCTGGGCCCGTATGGTGAGAGGCCTTCCCATTCCAATGCAACCTCTGGTTCTGAGGCAAAGAAAAGAGCCACTTTTCCATGTCCCCCGGGCCCCGGACTGGGAAGGGGGTTTTCCCATTCCAACTGCCATTGCTCTGGGTTTTAAAACAAAGAAGAGCAGCCATGCTTAGTCCAGGTCTCTGCCCAGTATGGGGGGGGCCTTTCCCACCACAGCCCTTTATCTGGCTTCTAGGCAAAGAAAAGCAGCCATGCTTAGCTCCATGGTTCTCTGCCCAGGACGGTGAGAGGCCTTTCCCCTTTCCCAAATGCCATTGATCTGGCTTCTGAGGCAAAGGCAAAGGGGTAATGGAGGAAGGCCTCTTACCAGTCACTGGGCCAGAGACATGGACTAAGCATGGCTGTGATCTTTGATAAGAAGCAAGAGCAATGGCATTGGAATGGGGGGCCCCCGCACTGGCCGAGAGTCCATGGAGCTAAACATGGCTGCTCTTTTTTGCCTCAGAAGCCAGAGCAATGGCGGTTGGAATGGGAGGAAAGGGCCCTCACCAGTCACTGGGCTGGGAAATGATGGAGCTAAGCATGGCTGCCTTCTTTCCCTCAGAAGCCAGAGCAATGGCATTTCAAATGGGGGGAAAGGGCCCCTTTCCCGTCACTAGGCCGGGGACCATGGAGCTAAGCATGGCTGCCTTTTTTCCCCAGAAGCCAGAGCAATGGCAGTTGGAATGGGAGGAAGGCCTCTCACCAGTCACTAGGCCGGGGACATGGGGGCAAAGCATGGCTGCTCTTCGGGCTAAGAAGCCAGAGCAATGGCAGTTGGAACGAGAGGAAGGCCTCTGACAAGTCACTGGGCCGAGAGACCATTGAGCTAAGCATGGCTGCTCTTCTTTGCCTCAGAAGCCAGATCAATGGCAGTTGGAATGGGAGGAAGGCCTCTCACCAGTAACTAGGCCGAGAGACGATGGAGCAAAGCATGGCTCTCTTCGTTGTCTAAGAAGCCAGAGCAATGGAGTTGGAAAGAAGGAAAGGGCCCCTGACCAGTCACTGGGGCCGGGGACCATTGAATTAAGCATGGCTGCTCTTCTTTGCCTCAGAAGCCTAGCAATGGCAGATGGAATGGGAGGAAGGCCTCTCACCAGTCACTGGGCCGGGAGACGATGGGGGCTAAGCATAGAATCATAGAATCATAGAAATTCAGAGTTGGAAGAGACCTCACCGGCCATCCCGTCCAACCCCCTGCCATGCAGGAACACCCTCAAAGCAATCCCGACAATACCATCAAGCCTCTGCTTAAAAACCTCCAAGGAAGGGACTCCACTACACTCCAGGCAGCAGATTCCACTGCCAGACAGCCCCACTGTCAGGAAGTTCTTCCTGAGGTTCAGGTGGAATTCCTTTCCTGAGCCTTTAATCCATTCCTCCTTGTCCTGGGCTCGGAGCAGCAGAAAACAAGTCCCCCCTTTCCCCTAGTGGCATCCCTTCAAATATTTAAACATGGCTATCATGTCCCCTCTCAACCTTCTCTTCTGCAACTAAACATACCCAGCTCTCTAAGTCATCCTCATAGGGCTTCATGGTTCCGGGTTAATTTTGGTCGCCCTCCTCTGGACTTGCTCCAGCTTGTAATATCCTTCTTGAATTGGGGTGCCCAGAACTGAACACAGTATTCAAGATGGGGTCTAACCAAAGCAGAGTAGCGTGGTACCAGTTTTCCCGATCTAGAAACCATACTCCCATTGATGCGCCGGAAATTTCATCAGCTTTCTTGGCTGCCGCATCACACTGCTGACTCATGTTCAGCTTGTGGTCTATGAAGACTCCCAGATCCCTTTCACACTATCTATCCAGCCACGTGTCCCCCATCCTATATTTCTGTATTCCCTTATTTTTGCCTAAGTGTACACCTTACACTTCTCTCTGTTGAATTTCATTTTTTTTCCCTGGCCCAGCTCTCCAATCTATCCAGGTCATTTTGCATTTTATCCCGTCCTTGGGTATTAGCAACCCCTCCCAATTTGGTGTCATCTGCAAATTTGATGAGCATGCCCTCTTTCCTACATCCAAGTCATTAATAAAAATATTGAACAGCACTGGGCCTAGGACAGAACCCTGTGGCACCCCACTAGTCACTTCTCTCCAGGATGAAAAACAGCCATTCGTGATCACCCTTTGGGTTCGGTTGGTCAACCAATTGAAGGAGTTAAATTAACAAGACAGCTTAGTAGAAAAATAAGCGAGTTGGACAGCAGATGTCCCACCTTATCTCAGTTTAAAAATATGATTTGGGCCCTTTTAGCGCTATGCTTAGGTGCCTGGGAAGTAAAAGGGGGTCAAGCATACTCTTTTGCCTCATCTTTTTTCAGTCATTTGGTGACTGAGGCCTTTGTTCCCTTGTTTTGGGGGGGGTATTAAACTCCCAAAAGTAATGGCTGACGTAGACTAGAAATGTGATTGATTGCTGACGCGTTACCAAAGGTATAAGAATAAATGTTTTAATCAATCGGGGCGGGCATTTTGGAAATTTTAAAACCCTTGCCCCCCCAGTAAATAAATGGTTTGGAAAATAAAGCTTTCTGTGTTGGAAGAACTTGAAGGTCTTCATCTTTTCCTCGCCACAACACAATTACAAATCCAACTAACAGTAGCCCTGTCCAGCCCGCATTTTACAGCTTCGTTGCAAGAATGTCATGGGGAACTTTGTCAAAGGCCTTACTGAAATCGAGATATGCTACATCCACAGCATTCCCTTCATCTATCAAGCTGGTAACTCTATCATAAAAAGAGATAAGATTAGTCTGGCATGACTTATTTTTGAGAAATCCATGTTGGCTGCTCTTCTTTCCCTCAGAAGCCAGAGCAATGGCAGTTGAATGGAGGAAGCCCTCTCACAAGTTACTAGGCCGGGGACCATAGAGCTAGGCATGGCCCCCTTTCCCC